>JALXFT010002758.1:0-29347 GCA_023376895.1 Aspiorhynchus laticeps | reverse complement strand
CGTTGCGATCCTTGGTTCAGATCAAAGAAAACTGGATTCTTACAGATTTTCTCTACGACGCACGGTTTTTCTGCAAAATTGACCTATATCCCAAACGTACTTTGACGAACTAGTCCTAGGTTTTTCGCCCGTTCAGAACCAAACCACTGCAGAAATGTTCTCTGGACACTGAATATCAATAATTATCGAAAAAAAGTTGAAATTTTGATTTTGACACGAAACAGTACATCAATTAGCGTCTATGCTAACGTTAGCGAAATGTTGCTTGAAGTATAACTCTTGAACGAAATGAGATATCTTCACCAAACTCGGTACACATGTGTATGAGCTCAGTCTTTGGTCAAATAAAGAAAACTGCGCAGCTCTGCCACTTGGGGGCGCTATAAGACAGAAAAAACATATAAATGGCTATAACTAGGCAACCGTTGGTCCGATCGACTTCAAAATTGGTATGCAGCATCTTGGTCCAAAGGGGCACAATCGATTATGAGGACATTCGCGTATCTCAAAAAACATGGCCGCCATTGGCCAAACAAGTTTAAGCACCAATTTGACAAGGTTAACGGAGTTTGATCGGAACGAAACTCGGTGGGCATGTTCGACTCATGGCCCTAAAGGTCTGTAAGAATTTTGAAAGAAATCGGCCACTAGTTGGCGCTAACGACATTTTTTGGCTCTGTAATCACGTGGTGTTTCACACATACACACAATATGCATATCATTTGATAGATCTCCTCATAATAAACAACTTTGCCTCAAGAACCATTGCTGTCAATCAAATCGTTCATTAATTATTCACAATTATGTGAAAAACTTACTTTTGCGAACTAGTCTCTGGTTTTTTACTCAATCTCGATCAAACCACTGCAGTAATATTCTCTGGACTCTCTAGATCAATAATTATCAAAAAAAATGTTGAATTTTGCCCTTTGGTTAGCTATAACGGGGTCATTTAAAAAGGAGGCTTGGCTACATATAACCATAAGCCTATGAAACCTAAACGAAAACTCAAAACTTTACGAAACTTGGTGAAAACATGTGACACATGACACTTAACAAGCATACGAAGTTTCATGGAGATCGGATCATAGGTGGCGCTATAACAGTTAGAAAGACCTCAAAAACACAATATTAGTATACAAAATGTCCTTAAATTTTAGAACATGTTCATATATTCACACAAACACTATATCTTCATATCATATGATAGATCTCCTCATTCTGAGCAACTTTGCCTCTGGGAGTAATGCTGTCAATTAAATCAATCATTAAATATTCTCAAATATGTTAAAAACCTACTTTTGCGAACTAGTCCCTGTTTTTTGGCTCAATCTCGATCAAAACACTGCAGTAATATTCTCTGGACTCTCTAGATCAATAATCATCGAAAAAAATGTTGAATTTTGTCCTTTGATTAGCCATAATTGGCTCATATGGCGTGGGCGTGGCCATATATAACCATAAGCCTATGAAACATAAAAGAAAACTCAAAACTTTACGAACCTTGGTGAAAACATGTGACACATGACTCTTAACAAGCATACAAAGTTTCATAGAGATTGGATCATAGGTGGCGCTATAACAGGTAAAAAGACATCGAACACACACTATTTCTATATTAAATGACCTCAAATTGCATTAAATCATTCATAATATTCACTTATACACCATATCTTAATGTCATACGATGGATCTTATAATTCGGATCAACTTTGCCTCTAGGATCACTGCTGTCAATCAAACTGTTCTTTAAGTATTTGAGATTATTTAAAAAACATGCTTTTGTCAACTAGCCTTCAGTTTTTAACTCAAAATCAATCAAATCAGTGCAGTACTGTTCTCTAGACTCTCGAGGTCAATAATTATAAAAATAATGTTGATAATTTAAGAGAGATTGGGCAAAAAATAACACTATAATGGTAATAAATGTCAAAAACACAGTGTTGTATGAGAAATTGCTATTTATAACCACTAGATGGCAGCGGAAGACCACTAATGGGCTTATTAAACAATAAAACAGTACAGTCCATGGGTTTTCTGATGGAGATGTTATAAATCACTGTTATAACATTTAAAATCACATTTAATTCAAGTTTACCATGTTGTTCATACAGATGTGTAGGTTTTTACAATTTTGTCATATTATGATCACAGAGAAACCTGAAAATGACTATATAAACTCTTAAAAAGAGAAGACTTGCAAAAAGTATTGTCACCTGTCATTTATTTCAAATATCTATATCTGCAACAAAATATGTGTGCATGTATGTCCGTATATGAGTGTGTCTCTCTGTGTGTGTGTGTTTGTGTGTGTGTGTGTGTGTGTAAGCAAACTTAATGATTATTAATATGATAGGTTAACCATTTAATTTCTATGTCTGTGTCTGTGTCTCTGTGTGTGTGTGTGTGTGGTGTGTGTGTGTGTAAGCATGCTTACTGATTATTAATATGATAGTTTTAACCATTTCAATGCTATTTTTTTCTGTCTGTGTGTCTGTGAGCCTACTTTCCATTTTCAAATATGTGTGCATGTATGTCCGTATATGAGTGTGTCTCTCTCTGTGTGTGTGTGTGTGTGTAAGCAAGCTTAATGATTATTAATATGATAGTTTAACCATTTCATTTCTATGTGTGTGTGTGTGTGTGTGTGTTGTGGTGTGTGTGTGTCTGTGTCTGTGAGCCTATTGTCCATTTTCAATGTAAGTGTCAGCTATACATCCAGGTTGGCCTAGACCCTAAAATGTTACCCCCTTAAGGCTCGAACCCCGGTAATTGCTGCTTGCAGCTATATTTATTATTATTATTATTTTTCTGCCCTAGAACGGATCGGGCAGAACAAACCGTAGAACCTCGAGACTTGAAACTCGGGCAGATTGTAGAGCTCAGTCAGTGCAGATCCTATCAAAGTATCAGCCCGATCGGCTCATAGGTGGCGCTACAGCGCAAAAGACAAAATTTTTAGACGTTTTTGGCCATAGCTCGTACACCGTTTGTCGTAGACTCAAAAACTTTACATCGTTGCGATCCTTGGGTCAGAACAAAGGAAACTGGTTCCCGACAGATTTTCTCTACGACGCACGGTTTTTCCGCAAAATTGACCTATATCCCAAACCTACTTTTGCGAACTAGTCCTAGGTTTTTCGCCCGTTCAGAACCAAACCACTGCAGAAATACTCTCTGGACACTGAATATCAATAATTATCGAAAAAAAGTGGAAATTTCGATTTTCGCGCGAAACAGTACACCAATTAGCGTCTATGCTAACGTTAGCCAAATGTTGCTTGAAGTATAACTCTTGAACGGAATGAGATATCATCACCAAACTCGGTACACATGTGTATGAGCTCAGTCTTTGGTCAAATAAAAAAAAGTGCGCAGCTCTGACACTTGGGGGCGCTATAAGACAGAAAAAACATATAAATGGCTATAACTAGGCAACCGTTGGTCCGATCGACTTCAAAATTGGTATGCAGCATCTTGGTCCATAGGGGCACAATCGATAATGAGGACATTTGCATATCTCAAAAAACATGGCCGCCATTGGCCAAACAAGTTTAAGCACCAATTTGACAAGGTTAACGGAGTTTGATCGGAACGAAACTCGGTGGGCATGTTCGACTCATGGCCCTAAAGGTCTGTAAGAATTTTGAAAGAAATCGGCCACTAGTTGGCGCTAACGAGTTTTTTGGCTCTGTAATCACGTGGTGTTTCACACATACACACAATATGCATATCATTTGATAGATCTCCTCATAATAAACAACTTTGCCTCAAGAACCATTGGTGTCAATCAAATCGTTCATTAAATATTCACAATTATGTGAAAAACCTACTTTTGCGAACTAGTCTCTGGTTTTTTACTCAATCTCGATCAAACCACTGCAGTAATATTCTCTGGACTCTCTAGATCAATTATTATCGAAAAAAAGTTGAATTTTGTCCTTTGGTTAGCTATAACTGGCTCATTTTAAAAGGAGGCGTGGCCACATATAACCATAAGCCTATGAAACCTAAACGAAAACTCAAAACTTTACGAAACTTGGTGAAAACATGTATCAGATGACTCTTAACAAGCATACAAAGTTTCATGGAGATCGGACCATAGGTGGCGCTATAACAGTTAGAAAGGCCTCAAAAACACAATATTTGTGTATAAAATGACCTCAAATTGTAGATAATGTTCATATATTCACACAAACACTAGATCTTCATATCATATGATAGATCTCCTCATTCTGAACAACTTTGCCTCTGGAAGTAATGCTGTAAATTAAATCATTCATTAAATATTCTCAAATATGTCAAAAACCTACTTTTGCGAACTAGTCTCTGGTTTTTTACTCAATCTCGATCAAACCACTGCAGTAATATTCTCTGGACTCTCTAGATCAATAATCATCGAAAAAATGTTGAATTTTGTCCTTTGGTTAGCTATAACAGGTTCATTTAAAAAGGAGGCGTGGCCACATATAACCATAAGCCTATGAAACGTAAACGAAAACTCAAAACTTTACTAACCTTGGTGAAAACATGTGTCAGATGACTCTTAACAAGCATGCAAAGTTTCATGGAGATCGGACCATAGGTGGCGCTATAACAGGTAAAAAGACATCAAAAACACAGTATTTCTATATTAACTGACCTCAAATTGCAATAAATCGTTCATAATATTCACTTATACACCATATCTTAATATCATACGATGGATCTTCTAATTCTGATCAACTTTGCCTCCAGGATCACTGCTGTTAATCAAACTGTTCTTTAAGTATTTGAGATTATTTAAAAAACATGCTTTTGTCAACTAGCCTTCAGTTTTTAACTCTAAATTAATCAAATCAGTGCAGTACTGTTCTCTAGACTCTCGAGGTCAATAATTGTAAAACAATGTTGATAATTTAAGAGAGATTGGGCAAACAATAGCACTATAATGGTAATAAATGTCGAAAACACAGTGTTGCATGAAAAAATGCTATTTATAACCACTAGATGGCAGCGGAAGACCACTAATGGGCTTATTAAACACTAAACAGTGCTGTCCATGGTCTTCTGATGGAGATGTTATAAAATCACTGTTATAACATTTAAAATCACATTTAATTCAAGTTTACCATGTTGTTCATACAGATGTGTAGGTTTTTACAATTTTGTCATATTATGATCACAGAGAAACCTGAAAATGACATATAGCCTCTTAAAAAGAAAAGACTTGCAAAAAGTATTGTCACCTGTCATTTATTTCAAATATCTATATCTGCAACAAAATATGTGTGCATGTATGTCCGTATATCTCTCTCTCTCTCTCTCTGTGTGTGCGTGTGTGTGTGTGTGTGTGTGTGTGTGTGTGCGTGCGTGCGTGCGTGTGCGCATGTGTGTGTTGGTTTTTGTGGTTTACGAGGACATTTCATATGAATACACACCACACTATGAGGACAGGGCCGGTGTTTTCATAATTCAGACAACGTAGAAGTGTTTCTACACATAAGGGGAGCTCAAATTCAAAATTTCTCCATAAATCCCCATAGTTCACATTTACCTGATTTTGTGTTCAATCTGAGTATCGAGACAGCGCCTGTAGGTGGGTCGTGGTACTGCACCTCCTCATTGATATTCATGTTTGTGTATGGAATCCAGACCGTTGATTGGCTGACAGCTGGAAGTCCTCATCATTTCGGGATTTCTCAAATCGATGTGTGTTAATCTAATTGCCACGAGCATTGCTTAGCGTGTCATAGATGACTATTTAAATACATAATGCCATTATTATTATTATTATTATTATTTCAAAATCCCGTTAATCCATCACACGTGATGCGTCACGATCATCTCCTGTTTGGACTGGATGGAAGCTCTGCACCTGAGAAGACATCTTTGACTTGGAGCTGTTTGAAGGAACTATTTTATGAAAGGTAAGTTAAACTGCTGTTTAATCGTCAGTTTGGCTTGTTTGTGCATGTCTTGTAGGCTCTTTGCTGCTGTTTACAGTCAGAAAGCAGCTAGCATGTGATGCTAACAGCGCTAACAGATTTATACAGTGATTGTCATTCTGGTAACAGATTGTTAGGATGGATTCTTGTCAGTTTTAACTTGTTTTTGTTTTAAATACAATTGTAACTGTAACATAAAATAGTCTAGCAATGGTAATAAGGTATTGTCATGACTACAGTCTGTGAAGACCCTGCTAAAAAAACAATAGAAGCCCAATAGAAACCATCACAGAAATTCCAATGGTTTCCATTATAATACCATTATAAACCATTAGCTTTTTCCAGTAAAACCATTACAAAAAATGTATTTTTGTAGTGTGTTTTGGGCATTTTTCCAATAGGATTTAACATCCCACCAATAGAATCCATCACATATCAAATCAGTGCAGTACTGTTCTCTAGACTCTCGAGGTCAATAATTATAATTTTTTTTATATAATTTAAGAGAGATTGGGCAAAAAATAACACTATAATGGTAATAAATGTCAAAAACACAGTGTAGTATGAGAAATTGCTATTTATAACCACTAGATGGCAGCGGAAGACCACTAATGGGCTTATTAAACAATAAAACAGTACAGTCCATGGTCTTCTGATGGAGATGTTATAAAATCACTGTTATAACATTTAAAATCACATTTAATTCAGGTTTACCATGTTGTTCATACAGATGTGTAGGTTTTTACAATTTTGTCATATTATGATCACAGAGAAACCTGAAAATGACATATAACCTCTTAAAAATAAAAGACTTGCAAAAAGAATTGTCACCTGTCATTTATTTCAAATATCTATATCTGCAACAAAATATGTCTGCATGTATGTCCGTATATGAGTGTGTCTCTGTGTGTGTGTGTGTGTGCGGGTTTATGTGGTTTATGAGGACACAAATTTGTTTAATAACATGGGTATGACAGAGGTATTACAATATGAAGGTGTTTTATGAGGACACTGCCTATGTCCCCGTAATTCAAAAGGCTTAAAAAACATACTAAATGGTGTTTTTTTGGAAATTAAAACTGCACACAGTCTCCTGTGAGGGCTAAGTTTAGGTGTAGGGTAGGTGTAGGGCAATAGCACATACAGATTGTTCAGTATAAAAACCATTACGCCTATGGAGAGTCCCCATAAACCACAAAAACCAACATGTCTGTGTCTGTGTGTGTGTGTGTGTGTGTTGGTGTGTGTGTAAGCATGCTTACTGATTATTAATATGATAGTTTAACCATTTCATCTATTTTTTTTCTGTGTGTGTGTGTGTGTGGTGTCTGTCAGCCTACTGTCCATTTTCAATGTGATTAAGTGTCAGCTATACATCCAGGTTGGCCTATACTCTAAAATTTTACCACCTTCAGGCTCGAACCCCGGTAATTGCTGCTTGCAGCTATATTTAGGGGTTCGAGCACGAGTGCTGAAACCCTATTGTATTTGCTCAGATTTTTATTATTATTATTATTATTATTATTTTCCGCCGTAAAACGCAACGGGCAGAACAAACCGTAGAACCTCGAGAGCTGAAACTCGGTCAGAAGGTAGTAGTCTTGCTCGCTACTCAGATACAAAGAACGGCTAAATCGGCCTAACGGTGGCGCTACAGCGCAAAAAGCTAAATTTTCAGACTTTTTGGCCATAGCTCGTACACGGTTTGTCGTAGACTCAAAAACTTTACATCGTTGCGATCCTTGGTTCAGAACAAACAAAACTGGATTGTGACAGATTTTCTCTACGACGCACGGTTTTTCCGCAAAATTGACCTATATCCCAAACCTACTTTGACGAACTAGTCCTAGGTTTTTTGCCCGTTCAGAACCAAACCACTGCAGAAATACTCTCTGGACACTGAATATCAATAATTATCGAAAAAAAGTAGAAATTTCGATTTTCGCACGAAACAGTACGTCAATTAGCGTCTATGCTAACGTTAGCCAAATGTTGCTTGAAGAATAACTCTTGAACAATGAGACATCATCACCAAACTCGGTACACATGTGTATGAGCTCAATCTTTGGTCAAATAAAAAAAAGTACCAGCTCTGCCTCTTGGGGGCGCTATAAGACAGAAAAAACATATAAATGGCTATAACTAGGCAACCGTTGGTCCGATCAACTTCAAAATTGGTATGCAGCATCTTGGTCCATAGGGGCACAATCGATTATGAGGACATTCGCGTATCTTAAAAAACATGGCCGCCATTGGCCAAAACAGTTTAAGCACCAATTTGACAAGGTTATCGGAGTTTGATCGGAACGAAACTCGGTGGGCATGTTCGACTCATGGCCCTAAAGGTCTGTAAGAATTTTGAAAGAAATCGGCCACTAGTTGGCGCTAACGAGTTTTTTGGCTCTGTAATCACGTGGTGTTTCACACATACACACAATATGCATATCATTTGATAGATCTCCTCATAATAAACAACTTTGCCTCAAGAACCATTGGTGTCAATCAAATCGTTCATTAAATATTCAGAAATATGTCAAAAACCTACTTTTGCGAACTAGTCTCTGGTTTTTTGCTCAACTCGATCAAACCACTGCAGTAATATTCTCTGGACTCTCTAGATCAATTATTATCGAAAAAAATGTTGAATTTTGTCCTTTGGTTAGCTATAACGGGGTCATTTAAAAAGGAGGCGTGGCCACATATAACCATAAGCCTATGAAACCTAAACGAAAACTCAGAACTTTACGAAACTTGGTGAAAACATGTGACACACGACTCTTAACAAGCCTACAAAGTTTCATGGAGATCGGACCATAGGTGGTGCTATAACAGTTAGGAAGGCCTCAAAAAACAATATTTCTGTATAAAATGACTTTAAATTGTAGATAATGTTCATATATTCACACATACACTAGATCTTCATATCATATGATAGATCTCCTCATTCTGAGCAACTTTGCCTCTGGGACTAATGCTGTCAATCAAATCGTTCATTAAATATTCTCAAATATGTCAAAAACCTACTTTTGCGAACTAGTCTCTGTTTTTTACTCAATCTCGATCAAACCACTGCAGTAATATTCTCTGGACTCTCTAGATCAATAATGATCAAAAAATTTTGAATTTTGTCCTTTGGTTAGCTATAACGGGGTCATTTAAGAAAGGGTCATGGCCACATATACCCAAAAGCTTTTAAAACCTAAACAAAATCTCAAAACGTTACAAAACATGGTGAAAACATGTGACACATGACTCTTAACAAGCATACAACGTTTCATGAAGATTGGAGCAAGATGGCGCTATAACAGTTAAAAAGGCCTCAAAAACACAGTGTTTCTATATTAAATGACCTCAAATTGCATTAAATTATTCATAATATTCACTTATACACCATATCTTAATATCATACGATGGATCTTCTAATTCTTCAACTTTGCCTCTAGGATCACTGCTGTCAATCAAACTGTTCTTTAAGTATTTGAGATTATTTAAAAAACATGCTTTTGTCAACTAGCCTTCAGTTTTTACCTCAAAATCAATCAAATCAGTGCAGTACTGTTCTCTAGACTCTCGAGGTCAATAATTATAAAAAAAAATGTTGAAATTTAAGAGAGATTGGGCAAAAAAATAACACTATAAAATGGTAAGAAATGTCAAAAACACAGTGTTGTATGAGAAATTGCTATTTATAACCACTAGATGGCAGCGGAAGACCACTAATGGGCTTATTAAACAATAAAACAGTACAGTCCATGGGTCTTCTGATGGAGATGTTATAAAATCACTGTTATAACATTAAAAATCACATTTAATTCAGGTTTACCATGTTGTTCATACAGATGTGTAGGTTTTTACAATTTTGTCATATTATGATCACAGAGAAACCTGAAAATGACTATATAAACTCTTAAAAAGAAAGACTTGCAAAAAGTTTTGTCACCTGTCATTTATTTCAAATATCTATATCTGCAACAAAATATGTCTGCATGTATGTCCGTATATGACGTGTCTCTCTCTCTGTGTGTGTGTGTGTGTGTGTGTGTGTGTGTTGGTTTTTTGTGGTTTACGAGGACATTTCATATGAATACACACCACACTATGAGGACATTTTGAATTATGAGGACAGGGCTGGTGTCCTCATAATTCAGACAATGTAGAAGTGTTTCTACACATAGGGGGAGCTCAAATTCAAAATTTCTCCATAAGTCCCCATAGTTCACATTTACCCGATTTTGTATTAAATCTGAGTATCGAGACACGCCCCTGTAGGTGGGTCTTGGTACCGCACCTCCTCATTAATATTCATGTTTGTGTATGGAATCCAGACCGTTGATTGGCTGACTGCTGGAAGTCCTCATGATTTCGGATTTCTCAAATCGATGTGTGTTAATCTAATTGCCGCGTGCATTGCTTAGCGTATCATAGATAACTATTTAAATACATAATGCCATTATTATAATTATTTCAAAATCCCGTTAATCCATCACACATGATGCGTCACGGTCATCTCCTGTTTGGACTGGATGGAAGCTCTGCACCTGAGAAGACATCTTTGACTTGGAGCTGTTTGAAGGAACTATTTTATGAAAGGTAAGTTAAACTGCTGTTTAATCGTCAGTTTGGCTTGTTTGTGGATGTCTTGTAGGCTCTTCACTGCTGGTTTACAGTCAGAAAGCAGCTAGCGTGTGATGCTAACAGATTTATACAGTGATTGTCATTCTGGTAACAGATTGTTAGGATGGATTCTTGTCAGTCTTAACTTGTTTTTGTTCTAAATACAATTGTAACTGTAACATAAAATAGTCTAGCAATCGTAATAACGCGTTGTCATGACTACAGTCCTGTGAAGACCCTGTTAAAAAAACAATATACCAGGCTTTTGTCAAACAAACAAAACACACTGAGATCCTAAAGTCATGTCAAACATCAAGAACATCATCTTATGATGTCCTCATAAAACAGGTGTCCTCATAATCAGGTGTAAGCTACACACAACACAACACACATGTAATGCATAAAAAGACATGAACATTACCTTAAATATTGAAATTATAGCCCCTTTCACACATACAGTCTTTACTGGTAAATTACGGTCAAGAGATCATGTGTGAACAGGACCTTTTCAAAAATACTGGTACATTAGTTCTGGCAATTTACTGGTATGAGAAGTAGTAACATTACCAGTAAATCACCGGTAATGTGCTCTTGTGTGGTAGTAACTTTTACTCGTTCTGTGTGATCATCTGCTTATGCCTGCACTCAGACGGCAAATAAATGAAGTCAAATTAGACAGAGAGTGCAACTAAAGTGCTTCTCCACAGGTGGATGATTGACATCACTGAGTTTATCTGTACTTTGGAACTGATGTGTGAATGTTATCTGACCGTAAAAAGACAGAAAGCCGTTGCTTGTGTGAACAGCACATTTGTGTATTTACTGGTAAAGTTGTTCTGGTAATATGCCAGGATTACTGTGTGAAAGGGGCTTTTGATTTAAAATGAATTTATTTTGTCATCTCGCTTGTATTTTATCATGATAATATAAAAGTAGGCTCTCAAAAAAAATGGTACCATAAAGAGAATGTGGTTCAAAATATTTTGTGCATTGTATACACTGTAAAGGGATGTTTATACGGAGAGATCTATGGCATCATTTGAGAAGATATCCCTTAAAACCAATGGCTGACCGTGAAAACCAAGGAATAACCAAGTTTTGCGTCTGGCAACTATGGCAGAGTCTTCATTCAGTCAGCAATATCTCACAGAAATAGAATGACATTTCTGCCCTTGTGATAAAAATGACCTGAGTATTCTTCAACTGGAACAAAGTAGATTTGACAAAAACTCAGGAAAAGTAGAAGATTGTTGTTAATGTTGCATAGCAAGATTTCTAATACAGGGTAGAAGAAGCTGTGAAACCTGCCAGTTCTCATAGGCTCATTGGAACGGTCCAGAGTGTGTCTGGATATGATGACGAGAATACTCACGCCTTGCTCTGAAACTGGGCATTCATTGAGTAAAGTTTGTGAAATTCACTGTCAAGCACTGATGTCTGAAGGTCTGAAGACAAGGAATTGATCACATCAAACAGAGACCTTTAACAGCATCTCCTGAAAGCTATGCAGAACTGGCCGAAGCAACACTTGCCAGAATGATTGTTTTCAATCGTAGACGTGCAGGAGAGGTCTCTAAAATGCTGCTCAAGGTCTTCAAAGAAAGGGACAGCCTTTCTCTCTATGATAATGTTTTCATGGCCTGAGCAAGTTTGAACAGAAACTCTTCAGCCATTTAGTCAAGTTGAGATCAGAAGAAAAGGGAAGAAAGGTTGCCATTCTTCTCTCAGCTGATGTGGTTGATGCCTGACACTGCTGGTCACAAGAGAATGAATGTGGAGTGCTGGACACTAATGAATTCTTGTTTGTGAGACCCAACCTCCAGAGTCACTACAGAGGCCAGGACTCTCTTACTGTGCGTTCACACCGCCGCCGGCGAGAGCGTCAACATTTGCTCTGGCCGCCCTGCCAACGACGCTGTAGAAAGATTCGTTGACGCTCTGACGAGCGAACGCTTGATCTTGTATTTAAAGGAGCCGCAAAGGAAACAAGCATATTTATCTTGTGCAGACTGATCACAAGAAGGGTATAAGTTAACCTCATTAAATATTTTAATTGTGAAAGTAAGAAATTGATCAATGGAAAGAGCTTTATAGTTACAACTATTATAGTTACATGTTTGCTAACGAAATAAACCAATAAATGCCATTTGTGGTGTTTTTTGTTGGTTAAGTGCTAGTCTAATTTCAACATGCAGTTTATAGGAGACGTTTACTAGCCTAGGTCTTTAATTAACATTAACGTTAATTTGTGCGCAGCCTACATTCCAAACTGTCCTGGTTGAAGTGTCTTAATGTAATTGGTCAACTATGTTGTTTTGAGGAAATTAATAGCATTCCCGCTGAAAAAAACAAAGCGTTCTAGCGCTAAAATGCTTGGGAACTAATGTGGTCGGAACCAAAGTTTGCAGGACTGCGTTCTCTGGACTCCTCTCAAGCGGAGGACTTCTACATTCTGATTGGTTGCCGCCGAACCGCGTCATAGCTCATTACCATGAAGTTGACTTGATTTCAACTCTCCTCGACGCTCTCACCGCCCAAAACTCGCCGCGCCGCTCTCGCCGGAGCTCGCCGCCGGCTCACATTGAAAATGAATGACTTCCGGCCACTTTGACGCTCTCGCCGCGTGCGGTGTGAACGCACAGTTAGGCTCTATGCACGTGAACATGGAGCTCAAACTCCAGAGTTTTTCAGATAAGCTCATCTACGCAAACACGTAGCTACTCTCGTAAATCCTAAACCTGAAAAACAAATTAAATAGTTCAGATTGCCAAGTTGTTAGGACATGAGATTCGCGTCCATCGCGACCAGATACAGGCTGCCTGAAGCCACTCCTCAGAAAATTTTGGGTGGTTAGGTGGCGCTAACCAAAAGCAAAATTTTAGACGTTTTGGCCCCTTTACACCGTTTTGTGCCAAAAACTTAACTTGGTCCTTGGTTAGCCAAAGGAAATGGTTCCCACAATTTTTTGAGATTTTTTCCGCAAAAACCATTGCCAAATCTTTTGGAACTATTGGTTTTCGGGAAACCAAAATGCAGAAATGCCTTCTTGGACCTAAAAAAATTTCAAAAAATGGTTTCGCGCGCAAACATACAAATTACTTTCAACTTCCAAAGTTCGGAAAAACTCGCGTGGAACTCCCCCGGTACAATTTGATGACCGCTTTGGTCTGTGCGGTTGACACTTGGGGCCTATGACGAAAAACATAAAGGCTTAAACTCAAGTTTCCGATGCTTCAAAATTGGAAAATCTTCCCAACAAATAAATAGGCATTTGCAATTAAAAACATGGCCGCCATTGGCCAAACAAGTTTAAGCACCAATTTGCGGTTAACATTTGTGGAACAAATGGTCAGCACCACCCAAACTTAAGAATTTTGAAAGAAACCCATATTCCTAAATTTTTGGCTCTGTAATCACTGGTGTTTACAATCACACAATATGCATATCATTTGATAGATCTCCTCATAATAAACAACTTTGCCTCGAACCATTGGTGTCAATCAAATGTTCATTAAATATTCACAATTATGGAAAAACCTACTTTTGCGAACTAGTCCTTTTTTTCTCAATCTCGATCAAACCACGCAGTAATATTCTCTGGACTCTCTAGATCAATTATTATAAAAAAAATTGAATTTTGTCTTTGGTTAGCTATAACGGTCATTTTAAAAGGGGGTGGCCACATTCCAAAGCCTATAAACCTAAAGAAAACTCAAAATTTTAGAAACTTGGTGAAAAATGTATCAATATCTTAACAAGCATCAAAGTTTATGGAGATGGACCATAGGTGGCGCTATAAATTAAAAGGCCTCAAAAACACAAATTTTGTATAAAATGACCTAAAATTGAGAAATGTTCATATATTCAAAAACACTAATTTATATCAATTTGATAGATTCCTATTTAACAACTTTGCCCGGAAGTAATGCTTAAATTAAATCATTCATTAAATATTCTCAAATATGTCAAAAACCTACTTTTGCGAACTAGTCTCTGGTTTTTTTACTCAATCTCGATCAAACCACGCAGTAATATTCTCTGGACTCTCTAGATCAATAATCATCGAAAAAATGTTGAATTTTGTCCTTTGGTTAGCTATAACGGGGTCATTTAAAAAGGAGGCGTGGCCACATATAACCATAAGCCTATGAAACGTAAACGAAAACTCAAAACTTTACTAACCTTGGTGAAAACATGTGACACATGACTCTTAACAAGCATGCAAAGTTTCATGGAGATCGGACCATAGGTGGCGCTATAACAGGTAAAAAGACATCAAAAACACAGTATTTCTATATTAACTGACCTCAAATTGCAATAAATCGTTCATAATATTCACTTATACACCATATCTTAATATCATACGATGGATCTTCTAATTCTGATCAACTTTGCCTCTAGGATCACTGCTGTTAATCAAACTGTTCTTTAAGTATTTGAGATTATTTAAAAAACATGCTTTTGTCAACTAGCCTTCAGTTTTTAACTCTAAATTAATCAAATCAGTGCAGTACTGTTCTCTAGACTCTCGGGTCAATAATTGTAAAACAATGTTGATAATTTAAGAGAGATTGGGCAAAAATAGCACTATAATGGTAATAAATGTCGAAAACACAGTGTTGCATGAAAAAATGCTATTTATAACCACTAGATGGCAGCGGAAGACCACTAATGGGCTTATTAAACACTAAACAGTGCTGTCCATGGTCTTCTGATGGAGATGTTATAAAATCACTGTTATAACATTTAAAATCACATTTAATTCAAGTTTACCATTTGTTCATACAGATGTGTAGGTTTTTACAATTTTGTCATATTATGATCACAGAGAAACCTGAAAATGACATATAGCCTCTTAAAAAGAAAACACTTGCAAAAAGTATTGTCACCTGTCATTTATTTCAAATATCATATCTGCAACAAAATATTGTGCATGTATGTCCGTATATCTCTCTCTCTCTCTGTGCGTGTGTGTGTGTGGTGTGTGTGGTGGTGTGTGTGTGTGCGTGCGTGTGTGTGTGTGTGTGCGTGCGTGCGTGCGTGCGTGCGTGGGTGCGCATGTGTGTGTTGGTTTTTGTGGTTTACGAGGACATTTCATATAATACACACCACACTATGAGGACAGGGCCGTGTTTTCATAATTCAGACAACGTAGAAGTGTTTCTACACATAAGGGAGCTCAAATTCAAAATTTCTCCATAAATCCCCATATTCACATTTACCTGATTTTGTGTTCAATCTGATATCGAGACAGCGCCTGTAGGTGGGTCGTGGTACTGCACCTCCTCATTATATTCATGTTTGTGTATGGAATCCAGACTGTTGATTGGCTGACAGCTGGAAGTCCTCATCATTTCGGGATTTCTCAAATCGATGTGTGTTAATCTAATTGCCACGAGCATTGCTTAGCGTGTCATAGATGACTATTTAAATACATAATGCCATTATTATTATTATTATTATTTCAAAATCCCGTTAATCCATCACACGTGATGCGTCACGATCATCTCCTGTTTGGACGGAGATCTGCACCTGAGAAGACATCTTTGACTTGGAGCTGTTTGAAGGAACTATTTTATGAAAGGTAAGTTAAACTGCTGTTTAATCGTCAGTTTGGCTTGTTTGTGCATGTCTTGTAGGCTCTTTGCTGCTGTTTACAGTCAGAAAGCAGCTAGCATGTGATGCAACAGCGCTAACAGATTTATACAGTGATTGTCATTCTGGTAACAGATTGTTAGGATGGATTCTTGTCAGTTTTTAACTTGTTTTTGTTTTAAATACAATTGTAACTGTAACATAAAATAGTCTAGCAATGGTAATAAGGCATTGTCATGACTACAGTCTGTGAAGACCCTGCTAAAAAAACAATAAAGCCCAATAGAAACCATCACAGAAATTCCAATGGTTTCCATTATAATACCATTATAAACCATTAGCTTTTTCCAGTAAAACCATTAAAAATTATTTTGTAGTGTGTTTTGGGCATTTTTCCAATAGGATTTAACATCCCACCAATAGAATCCATACATATCAAATCAGTGCAGTACTGTTCTCTAGACTCTCGAGGTCAATAATTATAATTTTTTTTTATATAATTTAAGAGAGATTGGACAAAAAATAACACTATAATGGTAATAAATGTCAAAAACACAGTGTATATGAGAAATTGCTATTTATAACCACTAGATGGCAGCGGAAGACCACTAATGGGCTTATTAAACAATAAAACAGTACAGTCCATGGGTCTTCTGATGGAG
The DNA here is from genome assembly GCA_023376895.1 of Aspiorhynchus laticeps. Taxonomy (NCBI): domain Eukaryota; kingdom Metazoa; phylum Chordata; class Actinopteri; order Cypriniformes; family Cyprinidae; genus Aspiorhynchus; species Aspiorhynchus laticeps. The sequence continues at coordinate 12,549 of JALXFT010002758.1, read as the reverse complement.
ATGTTATAAAATCACTGTTATAACATTTAAAATCACATTTAATTCAGGTTTACCATGTTGTTCATACAGATGTGTAGGTTTTTACAATTTTGTCATATTATGATCACAGAGAAACCTGAAAATGACTATATAAACTCTTAAAAATAAAAGACTTGCAAAAAGAATTGTCACCTGTCATTTATTTCAAATATCTATATCTGCAACAAAATATGTCTGCATGTATGTCCGTATATGAGTGTGTCTCTGTGTGTGTGTGTGTGTGCGGGTTTATGTGGTTTATGAGGACACAAATTTGTTTAATAACATGGGTATGACAGAGGTATTACAATTTGAAGGTGTTTTATGAGGACACTGCCTATGTCCCCGTAATTCAAAAGGCTTAAAAAACATACTAAATGGTGTTTTTTTGGAAATCTAAAACTGCACACAGTCTCCTGTGAGGGCTAAGTTTAGGTGTAGGGTAGGTGTAGGGCAATAGCACACACAGTTTGTACAGTATAAAAACCATTACGCCTATGGAGAGTCCCCATAAACCACAAAAACCAACATGTCTGTGTCTGTGTGTGTGTGTGTGTATGTGTGTGTGTGTGTGTGTGTGTGTGTGTGTGTGTGTGTGTGTGTAAGCATGCTTACTGATTATTAATATGATAGTTTAACCATTTCATCTATTTTTTTTCTGTGTGTGTGTGTGAGCCTACTTTCCATTTTCAATGTGATTAAGTGTCAGCTATACATCCAGGTTGGCCTAGACTCTTAAAATTTTACCACCTTCAGGCTCGAACCCCGGTAATTGCTGCTTGCAGCTATATTTAGGGGTTCGAGCACGTAGTGCTGAAACCCTATTGTATTTGCTCAGATTTTTATTATTATTATTATTATTCCGCCGTAAAACGCAACGGGCAGCCCAAACCGTAGAACCTCGAGAGCTGAAACTCGGTCAGAAGGTAGTAGTCTTGCTCGCTACTCAGATACAAAGAATCGGCTAAATCGGCCTAACGGTGGCGCTACAGCGCAAAAAACTAAATTTTCAGACGTTTTTGGCCATAGCTCGTACACGGTTTGTCGTAGACTCAAAAACTTTACATCGTTGCGATCCTTGCTTTAGCCCGAACAAAAGTGCACAGTCAACTTTTTCGCTCTACGACGCACCGTTTTCCCGCAAAATTGACCTATATCCCAAACCTACTTTGACGAACTAGTCCTAGGTTTTTCGCCCGTTCAGAACCAAACCACTGCAGAAATACTCTCTGGACACTGAATATCAATAATTATCGAAAAAAAGTTGAAATTTCGATTTTCAAGCGAAACTGTATGCCAATTAGCGTCTATGCTAACGTTAGCCAAATGTTGCTTGAAGTATAACTCTTGAACGGAATGAGATATCTTCACCAAACTCGGTACACATGTGTATGAGCTCAATCTTTGGTCAAATAAAAAAAGATGCGCAGCTCTGCCACTTGAGGGCGCTATAAGACAGAAAAAACATATAAATGGCTATAACTAGGCAACCGTTAGTCCGATCGACTTCAAAATTGGTATGCAGCATCTTGGTCCATAGGGGCACAATCGATTATGAGGACATAAGCGTATCTCAAAAAACATGGCCGCCATTGGCAAAACAAGTTTAAGCACCAATTTGACAAGGTTAACGGAGTTTGATCGGAACGAAACTCGGTGGGCATGTTCGACTCATGGCCCTAAAGGTCTGTAAGAATTTTGAAAGAAATCGGCCACTAGTTGGCGCTAAAGACATTTTTTGGCTCTGTAATCACGTGGTGTTTCACACATACACACAATATGCATATCATTTGATAGATCTCCTCATTGTGAACAACTTTGCCTCAAGAACCATTGCTGTCAATCAAATCGTTCATTAATTTTTCACAAATATGTCAAAAACCTACTTTTGCGAACTAGTCCCTGGTTTTTCGCTCAATCTCGATCAAACCACTGCAGTAATATTCTCTGGACTCTCTAGATCAATTATTATCGAAAAAATGTTGAATTTTGTCCTTTGGTTAGCTATAACGGGGTCATTTAAAAAGGAGGCGTGGCCACATATAACCATAAGCCTATGAAACCTAAATGAAAACTCAAAACTTTACGAAACTTGGTGAAAACATGTGTCACATGACTCTTAACAAGCATACAAAGTTACATGGAGATCGGATCATAGGTGGCGCTATAACAGTTAGAAAGGCCTCAAAAACACAATATTTCTGTATAAAATGACTTCAAATTTTAGAACATGTTCATATATTCACACAAACACATGATCTTCATATCATATGATAGATCTCCTCATTCTGAACAACTTTGCCTCAAGAACTATTGCTGTCAATTAAATCGTTCATTAATTACACATGAAACACAAAATTACACATGACTCTTAACAAGCATGCAACGTTTCATGAAGATTGGAGCATAGATGGCGCTATAACAGTTAAAAAGGCCTCAAAAACACAGTATGTCTATATTAAATGACCTCAAATTGCAATAAATCATTCATAATATTCACTTATACACCATATCTTAATATCATACGATGGATCTTCTAATTCTGATCAACTTTGCCTCTAGGATCACTGCAGTTAATCAAACTGTTCTTTAAGTATTTGAGATTATTTAAAAAACATGCTTTTGTCAACTAGCCTTCAGTTTTTAACTCAAAATCAATCAAATCAGTGCAGTACTGTTCTCTAGACTCTCGAGGTCAATAATTATATATTTTTTTTGATAATTTAAGAGAGATTGGGCAAAAAAATAACTCTATAATGGTAATAAATGTCAAAAACACAGTGTTGTATGAAAACTTGCTATTTATAACCACTAGATGTCAGCGGAAGACCACTAATGGGCTTATTAAACACTGAAACAGTACAGTCCATGGGTCTTCTGATAGAGACGTTATAAAATCACTGTTATAACATTTAAAATCACATTTAATTCAAGTTTACCATGTTGTTCATACAGATGTGTAGGTTTTTACAATTTTGTCATATTATGATCACAGAGAAACCTGAAAATGACTATATAAACTCTTAAAAACAAAAGACTTGCAAAAAGTATTGTCACCTGTCATTTATTTCAAATATCTATATCTGCAACAAAATATGTGTGCATTTATGTCCGTATATGAGTGTGTGTCTCTCTCTCTCTGTGTGTGTGTGTGTGTGTGTGTGTGTGTGTGTGTGTGTGTGTGTCTCTCTCTCTCTGTGTGTGTGTGTGTGTGTGTGTGTGTTGGTTTTTGTGGTTTACGAGGACATTTCATATGAATACACACCACACTATGAGGACATTTTGAATTATGAGGACAGGACTAGTGTCCTCATAATTCAGACAACGTAGAAGTGTTTCTACACATAGGGGGAGCTCAAATTCAAAATTTCTCCATAAGTCCCCATAGTTCACATTTACCCGATTTTGTATTAAATCTGAGTATCGAGACAGCGCCCCTGTAGGTGGGTCTTGGTACCGCACCTCCTCATTAATATTCATATTTGTGTATGGAATCCAGACCGTTGATTGGCTGACAGCCAGAAGTCCTCATCATTTCGGGATTTCTCAAATCGATGTGTGTTAATCTAATTGCCGCGTGCATTGCTTAGCGTATCATAGATGACTATTTAAATACATAATGCCATTATTATTATTATTTCAAAATCCCGTTAATCCATCACACATGATGCGTCACGGTCATCTCGTGTTTGGACTGGATGGAAGCTCTGCACCTGAGAAGACATCTTTGACTTGGAGCTGTTTGAAGGAACTATTTTATGAAAGGTAAGTTAAACTGCTGTTTAATCGTCAGTTTGGCTTGTTTGTGCATGTCTTGTAGGCTCTTCGCTGCTGGTTTACAGTCAGAAAGCAGCTAGCGTGTGATGCTAACAGATTTATACAGTGATTGTCATTCTGGTAACAGATTGTTAGGATGGATTCTTGTCAGTTTTAACTTGTTTTTGTTTTAAATACAATTGTAACTGTAACATAAAATAGTCTAGCAATCGTAATAACGCGTTGTCATGACTACAGTCTGTGAAGACCCTGCTAAAAAAACAATAGACCAGGCTTTTGTCAAACTAACAAAACACACTGAGATCCTTCAGTCAAGTCAAACATCAAGAACATCATCTTATGATGTCCTCATAAAACAGGTGTCCTCATAATACAGGTGTAAGCTGCACACAACACAACACACATGTAATGCATAAAAAGACATGAACATTACCTTGGGTTACATTTAAATATTGAAATTATAGCCCCTTTCACACATACAGTCTTTACTGGTAAATTACGGTCAAGAGATCATGTGTGAACAGGACCTTTTCAAAAATACTGCTACATTAGTTCTGGCAATTTACTGGTATGAGAAGTAGTAACATTACCAGTAAATCACCGGTAATGTGCTCTGTGTGTGTAGTAACTTTTACTCGTTCTGTGTGATCATCTGCTTATGCCTGGCACTCAGACGGCAAATAAATGAAGTCAAATTAGACAGAGTGCAACTAAAGTGCTTCTTCACAGGTGGATGATTGACATCACTGAGTTTATCTGTACTTTGGAACTGATGTGTGAATGTTATCTGACCGGTAAAAAGACAGAAAGCCGTTGCTTGTGTGAACAGCACATTTGTGTATTTACTGGTAAAGTTGTTCTGGTAATATACCGGGATTACTGTGTGAAAGGGGCTTTTGATTTGAAATTAATTTATTTTGCCATCTCACATGTATTTTATCATAATAATATAAAAGTAAGATAGCAAATAACCTCAAATCAATATTCTGATCAACTTTGCCTCTAGGATCACTGCTGTCAATCAAACTGTTCTTTAAGTATTTGAGATTATTTAAAAAACATGCTTTTGTCAACTAGCCTTCAGTTTTTAACTCAAAATCAATCAAATCAGTGCAGTACTGTTCTCTAGACTCTCGAGGTCAATAATTATAAAAATAATGTTGATAATTTAAGAGAGATTGGGCAAAAAAATAACACTATAATGGTAATAAATGTCAAAAACAGTGTTGTATGAAAAATTGCTATTTATAACCACTAGATGTCAGCGGAAGACCCCTAATGGGCTTATTAAACAATAAAACAGTACAGTCCATGGGTCTTCTGATGGAGATGTTATAAAATCACTGTTATAACATTTAAAATCACATTTAATTCAGGTTTACCATGTTGTTCATACAGATGTGTAGGTTTTTACAATTTTGTCATATTATGATCACAGAGAAACCTGAAAATGACTATATAAACTCTTAAAAAGAGAAGACTTGCAAAAAGTATTGTCACCTGTCATTTATTTCTAATATCTATATCTGCAACAAAATATGTGTGCATGTATGTCCGTATATGAGTGTGTCTCTGTGTGTGTGTGTGTGTGTGTGTGTGTCTGTGTGCGGGTTTATGTGGTTTATGAGGACACAAATTTGTTTAATGACATGGGTATGACAGAGTTATTACAATATGAAGGTGTTTTATGAGGACACTGCCTATGTCCCCGTAATTCAAAAGGCTTAAAAAACATACTAAATGGTGTTTTTTTGAAAATCTAAAAATGCACACAGTCTCCTGTGAGGGCTAAGTTTAGGTGTAGGGTAGGTGTAGGGCAATAGCACACACAGTTTGTTCAGTATAAAAACCATTACGCCTATGGAGAGTCCCCATAAACCACAAAAACCAACATGTGTGTGTGTGTGTGTGTGTGTGTAAGCAAGCTTAATGATTATTAATATGATAGTTTAACCATTTCATTTCTATGTCTTTGTCTGTGTGTGTGTGTGTGTGTGTGTGTGTGTTTGTGTGTAAGCAAGCTTAATGATTATTAATATGATAGTTTAACCATTTCATTTCTATGTGTGTGTGTCTGTGTCTGTGAGCTTATTGTCCATTTTCAATGTGTTTGAGTGTCAGCTATACATCCAGGTTGGCCTAGACTCAAAAATATTACCACCTTCAGGCTCGAACCCCGGTAATCGCTGCTTGCAGCTATATTTAGGGGTTCGAGCACGTAGTGCTGAATCCCTATTGTATTTGCTCAGATTTTTATTATTATTATTATTATTTTTCTGCCCTAGAACGGATCGGGCAGAACAAACCGTAGAACCTCGAGACTTGAAACTCGGGCAGATTGTAGAGCTCAGTCAGTGCAGATCCTATCAAAGTCTCAGCCCGATCGGCTCATAGGTGGCGCTACAGCGCAAAACACAAAATTTTTAGACGTTTTTGGCCATAGCTCGTACACGGTTTGTCGTAGACTCAAAAACTTTACATCGTTGCGATCCTTGGTTCAGAACAAACAAAACTGGATTCAGACAGATTTTCTCTACGACGCACGGTTTTTCCGCAAAATTGACCTATATCCTAAACCTACTTTTGCGAACTAGTCCTAGGTTTTTCGCCCGTTCAGAACCAAACCACTGCAGAAATACTCTCTGGACACTGAATATCAATAATTATCGAAAAAAAGTAGAAATTTCGATTTTCGCGCGAAACAGTACGTCAATTAGCGCCTATGCTAACGTTAGCCAAATGTTGCTTGAAGTATAACTCTTGAACGGAATGAGATATCTTCACCAAACTCGGTACACATGTGTATGAGCTCAATCTTTGGTCAAATAAAAAAAAGTGCGCAGCTCTGCCTCTTGGGGGCGCTATAAGACAGAAAAAACATATAAAGGGCTATAACTAGGCAACCGTTGGTCCGATCGACTTCAAAATTGGTATGCAGCATCTTGGTCCATAGGGGCACAATCGATTATGAGGACATTTGCATATCTCAAAAAACATGGCCGCCATTGGCCAAACAAGTTTAAGCACCAATTTGACAAGGTTAACGGAGTTTGATCGGAACGAAACTCGGTGGGCATGTTCGACTCATGGCCCTAAAGGTCTGTAAGAATTTTGAAAGAAATCGGCCACTAGTTGGCGCTAACGAGTTTTTTGGCTCTGTAATCACGTGGTGTTTCACACATACACACAATATGCATATCATATGATAGATCTCCTCATAATAAACAACTTTGCCTCAAGAACCATTGCTGTCAATCCTATCGTTCATTAATTATTCACAATTATGTTAAAAACCTACTTTTGCGAACTAGTCTCTGGTTTTTTACTCAATCTCGATCAAACCACTGCAGTAATATTCTCTGGACTCTCTAGATCAATTATTATCGAAAAAATGTTGAATTTTGGCCTTTGGTTAGCTATAACTGTTTCATTTTAAAAGGAGGCGTGGCCACATATAACCATAAGCCTATGAAACCTAAACGAAAACTCAAAATGTTACAAAACATGGTGAAAACATATGACACATGACTCTTAACAAACATACAAAGTTTCATGGAGATCGGATCATAGATGGCGCTATAACAGTTAGAAAGGCCTCAAAAACACAATATTTGTGTATAAAATGACCTAAAATTGTAGATAATGTTCATATATTCACACATACACTAGATTTTCATATCATATGATAGATCTCCTCATTCTGAACAACTTTGCCTCTGGGACTAATTATATCAATTAAATCATTCATTAAATATTCTCAAATATGTTAAAAACCTACTATTGCGAACTAGTCTCTGGTTTTTTACTCAATCTCGATCAAACCACTGCAGTAATATTCTCTGGACTCTCTAGATCAATAATCATCAAAAAAATGTTGAATTTTGTCCTTTGGTTAGCTATAACGGGTCATTTAAGAAAGGGTCATGGCCACATATACCCAAAAGCTTATGAAACCTAAACGAAATCTCAAAACGTTACGAAACATGGTGAAACCATGTGTCAGACGACTCTTAACAAGCATGCAACGTTTCATGAAGATTGGAGCATAGATGGCGCTATAACAGTTAAAAAGGCCTCAAAAACACAGTATTTCTATATTAAATGAACTCAAATTGCAATAAATCGTTCATAATATTCACTTATACACCATATCTTAATATCATACGATGGATCTTCTAATTCTGATCAACTTTGCCTCTAGGATCACTGCAGTCAATCAAACTGTTCTTTAAGTATTTGAGATTATTTAAAAAACATGCTTTTGTCAACTAGCCTTCAGTTTTTAACTCAAAATCAATCAAATCAGTGCAGTACTGTTCTCTAGACTCTCTAGGTCATTAATTATAAAAAAATGTTGATAATTTAAGAGAGATTGGGCAAGAAATAACACTATAATGTAATAAATGTCAAAAACACAGTGTTGTATGAAAAATTGCTATTTATAACCACTAGATGGCAGCGGAAGACCACTAATGGGCTTAGTAAACAATAAAACAGTACAGTCCATGGGTCTTCTGATGGAGATGTTATAAATCACTGTTATAACATTTAAAATCACATTTAATTCAAGTTTACCATGTTGTTCATACAGATGTGTAGGTTTTTACAATTTTGTCATATTATGATCACAGATAAACCTGAAAATGACTATATAAACTCTTAAAAAGAAAAGACTTGCAAAAAGTATTGTCACCTGTCATTTATTTCAAATATCTATATCTGCAACAAAATATGTGTGCTTGTATGTCCGTATATGAGTGTGTCTCTCTGTGTGTGTGTGTGTGTGTGTGTGTGTGTGTGTAAGCAAACTTAATGATTATTAATATGATAGTTTAACCATTTCATTTCTATGTGTGTGTGTCTCTGTGTGTGTGTGTGTGTAAGCATGCTTACTGATTATTAATATGATAGTTTAACCATTTCAATGCTATTTTTTTCTGTCTGTGTGTCTGTGAGCCTACTTTCCATTTTCAAATATGTGTGCATGCATGTCCGTATATGAGTGTGTCTCTCTGTGTGTGTGTGTGTGTGTAAGCAAGCTTAATGATTATTAATATGATAGTTTAACCATTTCATTTCTATGTGTGTGTGTGTGTGTGTGTGTGTGTGTGTGTCTGTGTCTGTGTCTGTGAGCCTATTGTCCATTTTCAATGTAAGTGTCAGCTATACATCCAGGTTGGCCTAGACCCTAAAATGTTACCCCCTTAAGGTCGAACCCCGGTAATTGCTGTTGCAGTATATTGTTAATTATAATTGCAATAATTTTTTTTTTTTTTTTCCTAAAATGATCGTGCAGCCCAAACCGTAAGGCCTAAAGACTTGAAACTCGGTCAGATTGTAGAGCTCAATTTGGGGAGAAACGTATCAAAGTCTCTGCCCAATCGGCCAATAGGTGGCGCTACTGCGCAAAAAAGCTAAATTTTCAGATGTTTTTGGCCATAGCTCGTACACCGTTTGTCGTAGACTCAAAAACTTTACATCGTTGCGATCCTTGGTTCAGAACAAAGAAAACTGGATCCTGACAAATTTTCTCTACGACGCACGGTTTTTCCGCAAAATTGACCTTATCCCAAAACCTACTTTTGCGAACTAGTCCTAGGTTTTTCGCCCGTTCAGAACCAAACCACTGCAGAAATACTCTCTGGAAACTGAATATCAATAATTATCGAAAAAAAAGTAGAAATTTCGATTTTCGCGCGAAACAGTACGTCAATTAGCGTCTATGCTAACGTTAGCCAAATGTTGCTTGAAGTATAACTCTTGAACGGAATGAGATATCTTCACCAAACTCGGTACACATGTGTATGAGCTCAATCTTTGGTCAAATAAAAAAAAAGTCGCAGCTCTGCCTCTTGGGGGCGCTATAAGACAGAAAAAAACATATAAATGGCTATAATAGGCAACCGTTGGTCCGATCGACTTCAAAATTGGTATGCAGCATCTTGGTCCATAGGGGCACAATCGATTATGAGGACATTCGCGTATCTCAAAAAAATGGCCGCCATTGGCCAAACAAGTTTAAGCACCAATTTGACAAGGTTAACGGAGTTTGATCGGAACGAAACTCGGTGGGCATGTTCGACTCATGGCCCTAAAGGTCTGTAAGAATTTTGAAAGAAATCGGCCACTAGTTGGCGCTAACGAGTTTTTGGCTCTGTAATCACGTGGTGTTTCACACATACACACAATATGCATATCATTTGATAGATCTCCTATTGTGAACAACTTTGCCTCAGGAACCATTGCTGTCAATCAAATCGTTCATTAAATATTCAGAAATATGTCAAAAACCTACTTTTGCGAACTAGTCTCTGGTTTTTTGCTCAATCTCGATCAAACCACTGCAGTAATATTCTCTGGACTCTCTAGATCAATTATTATCGAAAAAAAGTTGAATTTTGTCCTTTGGTTAGCTATAACTGTTTCATTTTAAAAGGAGGCGTGGCCACATATAACCATAAGCCTATGAAACCTAAACGAAAACTCAAAATGTTACAAAACATGGTGAAAACATGTGACACATGACTCTTAACAAGCATACAAAGTTTCATGGAGATCGGATCATAGGTGGCGCTATAACAGTTAGGAAGGCCTCAAAAAACACAATATTTGTGTATAAAATGACCTAAAATTGTAGATAATGTTATTATTCACACATACACTAGATCTTCATATCATATGATAGATCTCCTCATTCTGAACAACTTTGTCTCTGGGACTAATGCTGTCAATTAAATCATTCATTAAATATTCTCAAATATGTTAAAAACCTACTTTTGCGAACTAGTCTCTGGTTTTTTACTCAATCTCGATCAAACCACTGCAGTAATATTCTCTGGACTCTCTAGATCAATAATCATCAAAAAAAAATGTAATTTTGTCCTTTGGTTAGCTATAACGGGTCATTTAAGAAAGGGGCATGGCCACATATACCCAAAAGCTTATGAAACCTAAACGAAATCTCAAAACGTTACGAAACATGGTGAAAACATGTGTCAGATGACTCTTAACAAGCATGCAACGTTTCATGAAGATTGGAGCATAGATGGCGCTATAACAGTTAAAAAGGCCTCAAAAACACAGTATTTCTATATTAAATGACCTCAAATTGCAATAAATCGTTCATAATATTCACATATACACCATATCTTAATATCATACGATGGATCTTCTAATTTGATCAACTTTGCCTCTAGGATCACTGCAGTCAATCAAACTGTTTTTAAGTATTTGAGATTATTTAAAAAACATGCTTTTGTCAACTAGCCTTCAGTTTTTAACTCAAAATCAATCAAATCAGTGCAGTACTGTTCTCTAGACTCTTAGGTCATTAATTATAAAAAAATGTTGATAATTTAAGAGAGATTGGGCAAGAAATAACACTATAATGGTAATAAATGTCAAAAACACAGTGTTGTATGAGAAATTGCTATTTTATAACCACTAGATGGCAGCGGAAGACCACTAATGGCTTATTAAAAATAAAACAGTACAGTCCATGGGTTTCTGATGGAGATGTTATAAAATCACTGTTATAACATTTAAAATCACATTTAATTCAAGTTTACCATGTTGTTCATACAGATGTGTAGGTTTTTACAATTTTGTCATATTATTTTCACAGAGAAACCTGAAAATGACTATATAAACTCTTAAAAAGAGAAGACTTGCAAAAAGTATTGTCACCTGTCATTTATTTCAAATATCTATATCTGCAAACAAAATATGTGTGCATGTATGTCCGTATATGAGTGTGTCTCTTGTGTGTGTTGTGTGTTTGTTGCGGGTTTATGTGGTTTATGAGGACACAAATTTGTATAAAACATGGGTATGACAGAGGTATTACAATATGAAGGTGGTTTATGAGGACACTGCCTATGTCCCCGTAATTCAAAAGGCTTAAAAAACATACTAAATGGTGTTTTTTTGAAAATCTAAAAATGCACACAGTTCCTGTGAGGGCTAAGTTTAGGTGTAGGGTAGGTGTAGGGCAATAGCACACACAGTTTGTTCAGTATAAAAACCATTACACCTATGGAGAGTCCCCAATAAACCACAAAAACCAACATGTGTGTGTGTGTGTGTGTGGTGTGTGTGTGTGTGTGTGTTGTGTTGTGTGTGTGTGTGTGTGTGTGTGTGTGTGTGTAAGCAAGCTTAATGTTATTAATATGATAGTTTAACCATTTAATTTCTTTCTGTGTGTGTTTGTGTCTGTGTCTGTGAGCCTATTGTCCATTTTCAATGTGATTAAGTGTCAGCTATAATCCAGGTTGGCCTAGACTCTAAAATGTTACCACCTTAAGGCTCGAACCCCGGTAATTGTGCTTGCAGCTATATTTATTATTATTATTATTATTTTTTGCCCTAGAACGGATCGGGCAGAACAAACCGTAGAACCTCGAGACTTGAAACTCGGGCAGATTGTAGAGCTCAGTCAGTGCAGATCCTGTCAAAGTCTCAGCCCGATCGGCTCATAGGTGGGCTACAGCGCAAAACACAACATTTTTAGACGTTTTTGGCCATAGCTCGTACACGGTTTGTCGTAGACTCAAAAACTTTACATCGTTGCGATCCTGGTTCAGACCAAAGAAAATGGAATTGACAGATTTTCTCTACGACGCACGGTTTTTCCGCAAAATTGACCTATATCCTAAACCTACTTTTGCGAACTAGTCCTAGGTTTTTCGCCCGTTCAGAACCAAACCACTGCAGAAATACTCTCTGGACATGAATATCAATAATTATCGAAAAAAA
>JALXFT010002757.1:0-48226 GCA_023376895.1 Aspiorhynchus laticeps | reverse complement strand
GCCGCTCTGATGTCACAGCGATGTCACCACTTCCAGTCTCCCCGCTGTTCAAAAAAATCACCTCAATCTCTACAACCTAAATCATTTTGATTCGACCCAGATAGCTGAACACAACATGGCCCCAACCGTAATGGGGTGTGCAAAGCTCCAATCTTCTCCCGGCTGCAGAAATTTGCAAATTAATTCAAATAGGGCCGTTGGGAGAATCAGACATGTCGGCTCAGCTGAGCCCTATGTTTTCAAGCAGAAGAATAAGGAGAAGCAGTTGCCCTCATTGAAGACGAATCACATGCGCCACCACTGGCAAAACAATAGACTGCAATGTTTCCACAGCATCTGCTACATGCTGGTGTGTATTACACCCGGTGAAAGTGTGGCAGAGGGGGGCTTGGCTGAATGCTGCCATCACCCACAACAACCAGCACTCCAAATCGAGATTGATCCCCCACTCCACGGCCTTGACACCAGGACTAATATTCTCTTTTGTTTTGCCATGGTTCTCTGCCAAAACAAGCCCCTGGCACAGCTGGCATGTATGTGTGCCAGGAGACTGGCGGCTTTTGTCCGGTGGAAAGAAGGCTGTGAATAAAATAAAACAAAAGTGCATTTTAGCTTACCTGTGGTCAGTAGTTACAGCCACATATAACCATATGTTGTGCAGGTTGGTGTGATTGTTGTTTTGCAATTGGTTGAGATTGAGAGGTACAATCATCAAAACATTAATTTATGAATTAATCCTTAGCCAGTTTGTACAGCAAAATAACAGCAGGGCCATTCCACCGAATGGGTGCCATTTCTGTCCCCAGGACATTATAGGTACAAACATGCATAAAAATTAACTATAAAATAAATTTTATTATTAAGCAAAGTGTCCCACACATTAATCTAACTGCAAATTTAAAATATATAATTTAAAAAATAATTAAAAACTACCTGAAACTGTCCCCAGTGTCTAACGCTACATTTGAACATTAAATATAATGTTTAAAATCCTTCAGAAATTATTTTTATTTTGCATTTTTGTGTACCTCCATATCCCATCTGTTCTTTAAATACATTTATTTCAAAATAAATGTATAATATTTTGGATAAAACACACATTTTAGTCGTGTCCCCAGGTTTTCACTCAGTCCTGTTACCCTAAAACATTCTCCCTCTAAAAAACTGGGAAAATCCCACAAGACACATTTTCAACATAATATTGCAACATCTGGATCTTCTGAAGGCAATGAAATGATCGGAAGCATGTGCTCTTATTTTCTTTTCTGTATATCTGATGATATTGTAACGCTGGCTGGGAGCGTCATTATAAATATACTGTCCTGTTACCTAAATTATTTCTTAGATGCTACTTGTTTATTTAAAAAATACAAATCTTTGGTGAATCACTATAATTTGCTGAGTATTCTCATAATATTAGCATGTACTCCATGTGGCTAGATTATATGTATTTGCTGATTTTATATTAAAATCTCAATCCTGTTACTTTCAGTCCTGTTACTCATATACTCATATATCCTATACTTATATATAGTAACTGAGTAAAAGTAACAGGAGTGAGTAGTGTAATCAGATTTATTAATGTAAATATTAGGCTACATCCATATTAATCTAGATCTAAATCTAGATAAATTTGAAAATGCATTTTTTTCAAAGTTTTGGCCTTCTATCCACACTGAGACAATGCTTTTGCCCAGAGAAAACCTATGGTTGTTCCTGCATTGTTGTTTTATATTACTTTCCTGCAAGTATGACAGAAAGTGTACTTGAAATTTCTGTCCTGTGGCAATTATGTATTAGACTCATATATAGAATGGCGTTTGAGTGTGAGCTCAAAAAAACAATATCCAAAGAAAAACTGAAATATTATTTAAGTTAGTTATTTTTAATATCAATTACAATTTAATATTTGTTATTTATATCTTATCTTATAACCCGTCCTCGACCACTAAACTGTTACTGAATAGTTTTTTCTTTAAAAAATAAAGTTAAACCACTATTTTTTAAATTAAGTTTGGTCCATAATTTATCCCATTGTTTAATAAATTGCATCATAGAAAATTGATAAGGTTTGAGGTTTGAGTCACCTTTAAAATGAAAAAAAAAATGGGTTTGTGTACTTTAGAAAAATACACCTTGTGTAGATAAATAGTGATTTTTTATGATAAAAATAATATTTTTGATCATGAAACCAACAATTTCTTCAAAATAAACACCTGCGTGAGGGGGAAATGAAGGAATTTGTTGACATAATTTTAAACATGCTTTTTAAAAGACATTAGAGTTTTGGTAACATGACTGAGAAAAATGCATCCATCTTCCACTTAAAAATTGTGTAAAAAATTAAATAAAGTTACCTGAAATGTACAGTACAGATTTTGAATAGTTAAATATGTGTATTACTAGATTCAGTCTTTAAAAAAGATAGAAAATAAAAAGAAATTCTGAAGAGTTTTGGAAGCAAATGGCACCCTTTCGGTGGAATGGCCCAGCACAAAGCTGGATGGTCAGTTCTTTTTCGACAAGATTTGTACTGGATCAAGTTTGATCCTGATTCGGTGTCTTCAGAATTGGATCCAGACCTCATTCACCTTTACCAAACATTTTCTTTAGCTGCTTATAAGAGTTTTGACAAATTTGGGTCAATCCCTCACCAAAAATCTGTTTCAGTTTATCAATATTTTGGGGCTGTGTTAATAGCAAAGCCCTTTTTAGATTATGCCATCTGATTTGGCTTAAAGGTTTAGTTCACCCAAAAATGAAAATTAGCTTGTGTTTTACTCACCCTCAAAGCATCAGGTGTATGTGACTTTCTTCTTTTAGATGAATCCAATCGGAGTTGTATTAAAAATGGTCCTGGTCCCTCCAAGCCTTACAATGGGGTAAGCGGGTGCTTTTTGTCAGCAGTCCAGAAGACGTGAAATAAAATGCGCACATCCGTAATGTGGGGGGGGGGAATAAAGGCCTCCTGTAGCGAATCGATGCGTTTTTGTAAGAAAAATATCCATATTTCAAACTTAAACATTTTTTTTTCTCTCTTCCACTGACTGTCGTACAAGCAAGCAGTTTCAGTGGATGATGTAGGATGTATACATTGCGCAGACGCCTCTGAGATATGCTAGTCTTGCGAGTTTGTTTAAAGGAGCAAAGGAAGCAACATTTCCTTACTTTAGCAAAGGAAAACCAGTCTCCTCTTGGCTTACGTATATCAAAATCCTCTGGAGATCACGTGACCCTTCGACTTCGATGCACGCGTAGTCTTTCGCTCTGCTGACTTAGTCAAATGTTTTGTAATTCTGTCAGTAAATTTCGAACCACTTTGCATCGGATCCATCATGAGTACTTCAACAGTCAGAGGCGATCGCAAAAGAGAGATTGGGCAATCACCAATCAAGAAAAAAATCACAGATTTCACCATCTCCAGAGAGAATATGACTCCAGCATTGCGTGAACTGCGTGCAGACATCCAAGCGGACATACAGGCGACCAACAATTCTGTTAAAGAGCTGAGAGCGGAGCTGGAGGCGCTAGCTAGCGCGACGAAGCAGACACGTGACCGGGTTGATTCCTGGCTGCACGTGAGGATAGGAGGACAGTCACGGACTTAAGAAATCAGCTGGAGCGACCCAAAGTCATATACACCTTAGTCTCGCGTAGCCAGACCTTCAGACTGATGGCTGAAGGTCTGGGAACTTTGGCCGCTTTGAATGGCCAATTCCTGCCCAAGAGGCCATATGACTGACAGGTAAAGCAACCAATCACGTTTCGTTTTGTGCTGTGTCATGTTTAGGGGCGTGGAAATGTCGCCACAATAACAGACCGGTGTGTAAAACTCTCAGACATATTTAAAAGATTCTATGCCACAAACTTTAAATATTTCACATACTTTTGAAATACAGCGTTTAGTTGATCCTAATAAGCGTTTGTCGTCACAGTTGTAAACACGACGGCTTTCCTCTTTCGTGAAGGGGTTTGGCACCGCGGCATTTTTGTTTCCAGGTGGAATGTTAAAGAATGCAACACACACGTCTCCCGGAAATCCTGTATAATCTAACCAATCCGACGACGACTTCAACACTCCTGAAGTGTTTCCAGATAAGTGTGTCATATGCATCAGACGTTTAGCCAACGGTCCGTGGGCGTGACGTCTGAGGCTGAGACTATATACACCTAGGATGCTTTGAGGGTGAGTAAAACACAGGCTAATTAAAATTTTTGGGTGAACTAACCCTTTAAGTTCAGGACTCAGGAAAACACATTTTCTTGTTTTTAATTCATTTTTATAGTTGATTGAGTCATTGTCTTGTTGCCTCACTCAACCTCTCCAAAGCTTGAAGTCATGAAACACTGTCTTGACATTATCCTGTAAAATGCCTTGACACACTCTTGAATTAAGTGTTCTTTCAATGATTACAAAGTTTTAAGACGATGAGTCAGCAAAGCAGCACTAAACCATGATGCTCCTGTCACCATGCTTCACATTTGGATTTTTTTTTTTTTTTTTTATGTTGGCATGTTAAATGCATGTGCAGTGCACCTTTTTTTGTCCAAAAATTTTATTTTTTTTCCCAGAATTGTTATGGAACATCTAAGTGGTCTTGAAAAAACATGAGACACTTTTTAATGTTTTTTAATTGGCAGCAGTGTTTTTTTACGTGATGTCCTTTCATGAACATCATTCCTGTTCAGTGTTTTTTTATGATAGTTGACATATGAACAAATACTTTCACAGAGTTTTCTTTCACAGAGAGATCTTTTGGTCTTATCCTTGTGTTCTTTCCTTTAGATCAGGACCAGAACAGATCTGACCAATTGACTGATTGACTGACTGATCCATTGATTGATTGATTCAGGAATTCGCACTAACATATAATACGATTGAGCAATTAGTAAGCATATTTGGCGTGCTGTCCGGAGGGAGGGCCCAGAAAACTCCCCCCCATCCCATGAATGGGATGAAATTAGATTAAGGGTGAGGAGTTGGGGTGGAGGTGGGATGCTGGAAAACTGTCATAGAACAGAGGTGAGTTGGCTGTATATATATATACACCTGTTGTGCTTGTTAAGTTGATTAGCTGACGAGCTCCACCTGGGCCAGACTGATTATCTGATCGTACTCCTCCCGAACCTTGTTAATAAAACATCTTTTTTTTTTTTTATTGTCTGAAATGTGCTGCAAAATTAATGCAATTACCAGGCAAGCAAAGTGCACACATTTGGATTCATGCAAAATCAAAGAGGTATGTGAGCCCAAGTTTATTTGTATAGCATATTTTAAATAAATTATTTTAGGCTTGGCTTTTGATGCAGTAAATGTTGTTTATAATGATTATAATTCACTATAATTTATGTTTGTTTTATATTTACATTTTTATACTTACATTTTATACTGTCAGCACTGGCATGGAGTCCCAGTCACCTCAGGCCCTGTCCACACGAATGCGGTTATTTTCAAAACCGTAGCTTTTTCTATGCGGTTTGGCCATTCATCCACACGCAAAAGCTGCACCAGGTCACTGAAACCGAACATTTTTGAAAACTCCTGCCAGGGTGAAGATTTTCAAAAACTCCGGTTGCAGTGTTATCGTGTAGACAGCGAAACCGGAGATTTTGGCTTGTGACATCGGAGCATGCACCGTTATCGCCTACTGGAAACTTTTTCAGGCTTCTGATTGGCCAACATGGCTTTACGGTTGAGATTATATCGCCACCTGTTGGTTTGGCATGCTCTTGACAGTGCGTCATAGCATGCGTTTGCGTTTTCATGTGGACAGATATTTTTTTTTAAAACGGAAGAAGGAAAAACATTTATAAAAATACCCGTGTACGTGTGGACATGGCCGCAGCCACCACAGTCACCGTCCACAGCGCGCACCAGATCCCACTTGCCTGATTGTGGATTGTCATCACCTGCCACCAAACACCAGGCTCCCTATATCTGTGCACTCTCCCTGCAAGCAGACTGTCTGGTCTCACAGTTTACAAGGCTTACGTATCTGTCTCCTTACCTGTGTTTACTCACCTCGACGATCATCCTACTCTTCATCTCCTGTGTCCCTATCTGCTCCATCAGTCCTTCGTTCCTCCAATCACCTGCAAGACAAAGAGACGATCACCACACAGATAAGCACCCTGAACCCATACCATCTCTGGATAACTCACCCTTGGACCGTTGCTCTGTTTACCCCTGCCGTTGTCTCCAATAAACCTGCCCTGCTGTGTCACTTACCTTTGCTTCTCCATGTGATTGCTGTCATAAATTTTTTACATTAAATTTAAATGATTCATTGGGTGTGAAGGAAACTAAAGTGTATTTCTAAATGTTTATAATGCTTGAAACAGTTTTTAATTACTGATAATTTCTAAATGTAATCATAAAACGTGATACACTGATGTGACTTTTCTGTGTGTATGCGTGTTTTCCCCTCTCAACAATGTAATTTTGACCCTGTGCAACGTACAGTCACTTGTGACTTATTTTCTTTAAAATATGGTAATTAATGCAGAAATTGTGCATTTGGCCAGGCCAGTTCTGGCTGGCTGCAGGGACAAAGCTAGGTGGTTGCTGAGGTGTTCTGGGTGGTTGCTAGCATGATAGTTATTCTAGATATTCTGGTTACTTGATGTAACTTTGGTGCCTTCTTCAATTTCAGTCATGGAGATTTTGTTTACACATAGCCTGATCACTTAGAAAACAAATAGCACTCCTTTCCTCATCAAGCCAGTTTGAGGTGCATTCTTTTCACAACACAAACAGTGCAGGATGAATTTATGACACTAACAGTTAGCGATTACTTCAGATTGTATAAGAATACAATATTGTGTTTGTGTAGCAACTGGTAGTGTAGCTACCAGTGCCATAACTGTGCATACATCTTTTCTCTTTATGAGTCCACATTAAGAATATTTACACATTTATACAAAGTAATAAAGCTGTTAAATATAGCTTCTATCATAACATAATGTTTTTATTGTAGTCATGTTTTCTTATAAAATCAACCAGTCCAAGATTTTACAAACTCTGTCATATAATATGGTCAGTGTCATGTATAATGCTGCTTTAAGTAACTCTCCTAACATTTACAGACTCGTATTCTGTATCTGGACCCAGTGCAGCTGGCACTCATCTGTACATTTTGTTAATAGATCTTCTGGGCCCACTGTCATAATATGCTGGAATGCGAGATAGTAAAAATTGATGGTGCAAGACGTGAGTCCTAGGATCCTGTCCACACCTTTCAGATACCCTTTCAAATCCCATCATGCTGTCTCCTGCTGCCCACTGACGTAGCAGACTATACATGCTACATTTAGCAACATAATTCATCTGAAATGAAATGAGAATTAGATTGATTTCCGTCAGAGGTTTATACAAAGGCAATAAAACAAGAACAGTTGAGTTGAAGATTAATATATATATTTTTTGGCAAAGCGGCTTTCTGCGTGCTATGTTTTATTCTATTTAGCCTGTCTATATCATTCTGTGTCTCCTTCATCTGTCAACACTGATTCATGAGTTATGCATTCACCTGCCCAGTCCTCCTCAGGGTATCTGACAGGGCGATAGGAGACATGAGGTGTACACAGGCCATAAAGCGGTCAAACGGATGCATAAATATGCAGCCGGGCTGAATATATCAAAAATAATGCTGAAAATAAACTGATTTATCATTCGTAATAGACTTAACTCTGATGTTTATACCTATGTCATGTTTCATGTAAATGTGAGTAAATGCAGAATAGAATAGAACAGAATAGAATAGAATAGAGTAGAATAGTAGCTAATATAAATTCAAAGGTTTGGATTAATAGCTTTTTAAGTGTCTTGTGCTCATCAAGGAAAAATATTCATCAAAAAACAAAATATTTTTTTATTTTAATATACTTTTAAATATTATTTATTCCTGTGATGCAAAGCTGAATTTTCAGTAGACATTACTCTAGTCTTAAGTGTCACATGATCCTTTAAAAGTAATTTTAATATGCTGATTTATTATCAATGTTCCTTATTTATTGTTTGTTTGTTTGTTTTTACTTAACACTGAATGAAAGTAATACTTTTTAATATATTGTTACAAGAGATTTATATTTTGAATAAATTGTTTATTTATTTATTTACTTTTTATTCATCAAAGGATCCTAAAAAAAAGATATATAAATTTGTATATTTTTATATATAAAAATGTAATATATATATATATATATATATATATATATATATATATATATATATATATATACATATATATAATATATATATATATATATATATACATATATATATTCAGCAGCACAAGCAGATAATTCTAATGTACAACTTTTATATTGCAAAAAAGACAATGGTGAGCAAATCATGACTTTTTTTTTTTGAGATGTTAAACTCACTATTTATACACACTATTATACTTATACACTTATTTATCTAACACACACACTTAGTCTACATTTCAATTGCACATAATATACCTGTACATACAACTGTCTATTGTTATATACCTGTACATACAATTGTCAATTTGTATACTGTTATTCCTTATTTACTTGTTCTTTTTTATTCTTCTTTTTAATATCTGTGTTTTTTGTTCTGTCATTCTGTTGCACTGTGGAAGCTTCTGTCACGAAAACAAATTCCTCGTATATGTAAACATACCTGGCAATAAAGCTAATTCTGATTCTGATTCTGATTAAATATTCCTTTAAGGAAATAACAGCTTATTTTCACTTGTTAGAATCAAATAGAATAGAAATATATTCAAATATTACAAAAAACACAGTTCAGCGGTCCATCTTTTTGTTGACTCGCTTTGAGTGGTCATTTGTATTCAAACGGCCACCTGGCAGTGTTTTAGCTAACCTCCATGTGGTACATAGCTCTCAATCTCAGTTCATGTGATAAAGGAGGCCGGGGTCACTCTGACATTACAGTCTCATTAACTGAATGCACACTCTCTTTATAGGTCTTCCCGCCACCAAAAGCAAATCAAACGGTGCATCTACAATGAGGTAACTGCAACACCTAGAATGAATCAGCCACGTAATTTATTCCCTGCTGAAGCAATTTAGCCTTGCCAGTTATAGTTGTATTGTGCCTTTTCTCTTCCCAATGTTATCACCCAGCAAATTCCTTTCCGTGTGTTTTCTCTATGCATGCAAATATGTTCAATCATTTTTCAATGAGATGGCAATCACATCTGTGATAGAAAGAGAATCATAAACACCTGAAGCTAACAACTTTGTAACAACATGGACTAATGATGACAAATCTCCCAAATGATTTTAGCTGTGATTTTACAAGACCTCTCTGCAGCTTATTTAATATTTGACCTTGAAGGCATAATTTAAAATCTACTTAATCTGGCTAAAACCTACTCAATCAGATATGGATAGCCTGTCTAACAAGTATGACAAACCACATTTTATTTTGTTTTGATGTGCCATTTATAGGTTGGTTCATCTGAGAAAAATCTAATCTAAGTGTGGAAAAATCTAATAAATGGCATGGCTCTATAAACAATTGTTCCCAAAATTGCTCAAAACCATAGTAAAATGCTTTCAGTAAAATACTTTGAGTACATACTGTATATAAAATAGCTAACCACATGAAGGCCACCATTAAGCTAGCCAATCAGTCTGGAACTGGTGATTACAGACAGTGCTTGCCATTTTCTGTGGAATATGGATCAAATGTTAGTGAATGTGTGCGGTCTATGGGTGTGCCATCTGAGACAACTGCAGGGAGTGATTTCTGCTTTAGTGTGGGGGCAGAGATGCTGGTCCGCAGATACAGAGTATGCTCTCTTAGCACACATATTCCCTCTTAGAAAGCTTGGTCATTCCACACACCTCCCGCTATCCAAGTCCTTTATGATCTTGTGCCCCATCTGAGTGGGATATAAAGAGCTAGGGGAATAATTGACCATTTTGAATGAACAAATTTATGGGCTGTAAACGCTCATGGTTGAAAGCACTTACAGGCGAACCCGCCTGACTATCTGTTGTGTGGAGACCAGAGAGCTCAGCTGTGGCTAAAGTTCTTGAGTAATTCCAAACCATGCCATTTGCAGTTTCAATGGTGCAATCATCTAAATGTCCTTCTCAGTAACTTGAGAGGCCATGAGAAAAATGAAAATATGCATGTGTGCCACAAAGTTGGGCAATTTCATTATAAAGCTGTTTTAACAATGCTAAGATTTTTTGTCTGTTGCAATTACAGAAATTGCATTCCAAAACCATTTCACTCAAAAAATAATCGAGTTATATACGAATACTCCGGTATCTTAAAAACAATTTAATTATTTTTTTATTTTTTTATTTAGTGGATTTAGTGGAAGTCATTTCAAACTAAAATACTCTTTTGTCCCTTGAAAAGGTATTTTAATCATTTAAACAGTTCATTGCATTTACATTTACATTTACATTTATGCATGTAGCAGACATTTTTATCCAAAGTGACTTACATTGCATTCAAGTTACAGTTTTACATGTTATCAGCTCTGAATCTTGAATCTTGTCAGAGCTAAAATGTTCTGTATAATAGTTTCTAATAAGCACTGTTATACATAACAAACGGGTCACATTGTCAGGATAAGGATTTTACAGAATGTTTAGCAACCAAGTAGCACTCTCCGGAAATAAAACAGCCTTTTCAGAAGCGCTATTTTAGGTTTATGCCTCACAAATTGTCTTGCCTATGTAACGTCAAGGAAATCTCTGCAAATGCTTTGTGACAGGTAGCAAATGATTTTTAGTATCTATAAGAATTGCAATTTCTGTTCATTTAAAATATATATTTTTTTAACTAGTTCCGATTAAGGAACATTGTGATGCTGTTTGATGTGAATAGACGAATGGAAACAAAGCTCAAGGAAACCATTACTTGAAACCACATATTTTCAGAGTTTAATTGCAGCCATTTTCAGGGTCATTGTGACTGATCGACTCTAAGTGTTTGCTTCAATGAGTGTCAGAGGGGATATGATCACACATTCAGGGAATTAAGACATTAGATAAGTGAGGGGTCTAAATGAGGATAAATGGCCAATAAAATCTGTGTCCTTGGCCATCTGGTAAGTCATCAATTCTCCCCTAGATTGCCACTGTGGTGGTGCAGGAACTGTGTGACACATCCAGAACTTGTCGCAGGCTTTGTTGAATCATTTCTCTCAGCCTCATTTGGAACAAGAAGGGTGGAGAAACTGCATTTAAGAGTATGGTTTTGGAGACCAAGGACACAGCAGCTCTGCGGCAAATGGATAATACTTCATTTTGATTAAATTCTAAGCCAACTGTGGATGTAACCATCACAACAAATGCAATCCCAAACTGTATTTCAAAGAGTTTGCACTCTTAAAAATAAGGGTGATTAAAAGGTTCTTCATAGCGCGGCCATAGAAGAACCATTTTTGGTTCCACAAAGAACCATTCAGTCAAAGGATCTTTAAAGAACCATCTCTTTCTTACCTATTTATAATCTGAAGAACCTTCTTTCGCCACAAAGAACCTTTTGTGAAACAGAAAGGTTCTTCAGATGTTAAATGTTCTTTATGGAACCATTTAGACAATACAACTGTTACAACTGTTGTCTACCTTACTTCAGAAGGATATGCAGAGCTGCAGGTGCTACACACAGCCACAAACATGAAATGTTTGGAAGGTTTTGTAAAAAAAAATATACTTGTCAAACTCTATAAGAATCAAATGTAAGTTGAGTCTCCAATGTGAAGTGCTATTTGTGGGCCACCTATATGTAGAGTGTTCCAGATCGATCACTTACAATGATCCATCTCACTTTAGGCACTGCCAACCAAGCAGATTTTTCATGACTATCCTCTTTCTGACCCTTATGAAACAAGTTGTTTTTGCTGATGTGCCTTTAAAAATGTAAACACTCTTCACATGTAAAATAAATTGACAAGAGCACTTTGCTGTGTTCACATGTGAGTTGTGGGTTTGCTGCCAGGTTCAATATTGTCTGCACTTCCTTTAATAACATCTACTACAAAGCCTGTATTACATTCATAAAACAGATTCACAAAACAGTCCATTCTGAAATGTGCTGCACAAAGGGACACCTTTTCTTAATGTTGAGTTATTACAGAATACATTTGTAATACTGTGAAAGTATTCAATGTGTCAGTATTTCTCACTTAAATCTAGGTCTAATATCCAGTTGTGTTTATATATATATATATATATACACATATATACACACACATACATACATATACACAACCCGATTCCAAAAAAGTTGGGACACTGTACAAATTGTGAATAAAAACAGAATGCAATGATGTGGAAGTTTCAAATTTCAATATTCTATTTAGAATACAACATAGATGACATATCAAATGTTTAAACTGAGAAAATGTATAATTTCAAGGGAAAAATAAGTTGTTTTTAAATTTCATGGCATCAACACATCTCAAAAAAGTTGGGACAAGGCCATGTTTACCACTGTGTGGCATCCCCTCTTCTTTTTATAACAGTCTGCAAACGTCTGGGGACTGAGGAGACAAGTTGCTCAAGTTTAGGAATAGGAATGTTGTCCCATTCTTGTCTAATACAGCCTTCTAGTTGCTCAACTGTCTTAGGTCTTCTTTGTCGCATCTTCCTCTTTATGATGCGTCAAATGTTTTCTATGGGTGAAAGATCTGGACTGCAGGCTGGCCATTTCAGTACCCGGATCCTTCTACGCAGCCATGATGTTGTAATTGATGCAGTATGTGGTCTGGCATTGTCATGTTGGAAAATGCAAGGTCTGTGGATGATATTATGCACTGTAGATGATGATAACTTCAAACTCTTTGCAATTTTTCTCTGAGAAACTCCTTTCTGATATTGCTCCACTATTTTTCGCCGCAGCATTGGGGGAATTGGTGATCCTCTTCCCATCTTGACTTCTGAGAGACACTGCCACTCTGAGAGGCTCTTTTTATACCCAATCATGTTGCCAATTGACCTAATAAGTTGCAAATTGGTCCTCCAGCTGTTCCTTATATGTACATTTAACTTTTCCGGCCTCTTATTGCTACCTGTCCCAACTTTTTTGGAATGTGTAGCTCTCATGAAATCCAAAATGAGCCAATATTTGGCATGACATTTCAAAATGTCTCACTTTCAACATTTGATATGTTATCTATATTCTATTGTGAATAAAATATAAGTTTATGAGATTTGTAAATTATTGCATTCCTTTTTTATTCACAATTTGTACAGTGTCCCAACTTTTTTGGAATCAGGTTTATATATATATATATATATATATATAGAGAGAGAGAGAGAGAGATAGAGATATATATAGAGAGATATAGATATATATATATATATATATAGATATATATAATAACCCCCCCCCAAAAAAAATAAATAAAAAAAAAATCTAATTTATAGCATTCCTGTAGCTTGAACATTAGAAAATGTTGCTAGCAATAGGTTACTACCAAACACATAAATGTGAATGTTTATTCTGGCCAGTATTTGTGCAGCAAACCAATAAGATAACAATACAATATTATACTGTAACTTGATCTAGCCTCATTTGAAACAAATATATATATGCAGAGTAGTAGGTGCTACACACAGCCACAAACATTCCATCCTTATACTTTCAATAGATATTATTGTAACAGTTTTGAGTTTTTAAAGTTACAATATGTTTTCACAGTACATAAAAGTATTTTCTCTCCAAAAATCAAGAAAATCATTTCTCAAATGACAATTTTAAGGCTTGTTCTATAGGTTAATATATACACTCTCCATGAAATAAAACTGGTGATGAAGTTGGTGAGCAATAAGTCCTGTCAGAAAAAAAAGCAGTGCTTCCTGAAATCAATTGTGCAACCTTGAAAGTGCCATCACAGCAACACATCTCATTCAGACCTAAGTTTCCCTCTGGCATTTAACATTATCTGAGGGTTTTAACAAATGATTCACCATCTTAGCAATTGTGGTTGATAATCACTAAGCGGAAGGAAAGCTCAGGAGTGTTCTCTAAAACCTAACCCTTTCACAAGTGTTAGGTCATGAAATATTAACAAGCTCTAATGCAGCATATTTTAAAACTTGATATTGTTAGACAGAGCGCGCTACTTTCGGATGAACTACAGTGAACTGAAATGTTTTGACAAATTGCACATGTGGGTCAAAAAAAAGATTCCGGTGAAGAAAAAGAAAGAAAAGAAAACAGATTGTGATGATAATTTTATTATTTTAATAATTAATTTAAATGTTTGTTTATATATATATTATATATATTAAAGTTTTTAATAAAAATACAAACACATATCTCATCAGATACTAAGAACAAATTGTAAATTGTACTTTACATTTTAATTTTATAGTGTACAGTGTGTTTGTAAATGGTTGTGGTGAAAGGGAAATGCCAAATAAAATAGAAGCTTCCATTATCAGAATGTGACATTAACATCTGATATAATAATGAGTATGCTCAACATTGTGATGACTACAAATCTTGAAACTGGTCTGGACATGATGCTTCCATGTATCATGTTACATATTTATTAATATTATCTTAGCCAACAATACCCAGCCATAATATACTGTATTGTCAGTATGAAAACTGACCGTCCCCTAGTATTTTCCACTTCCAGCTCTAAATAATGTTACATTGTTAAAATAATATGTACTATTAATAACACTTTAATATAGGGACCAGTTCCTTAAACTTAACATTTCCCATTTCCTAAACTTAACAACTACCTTACTAAGTAATAATAAGCAGCAAATCAGAAGTTTATATAGGTTCTGCTTTGCTAATAGCGGGAATTGGACCTTAAAACAATTTTTCTTTTTCTTTTTTTTTTTTAATTAGTGTGGTACATTTTATTTACAATAAACATAAGCTTCTGCAACTTTGTTTTGTCTAGTTTTGAGTTTTGAAACCAGAGCTCCCTGATTTTTAGATGGCACCAATTGTTATTTGGAACAGGTTATTTATCAAATTAGTTATTTATTGTCACAAATAAATTAGTTTAATTAAGCATTGTAGTGTTTTTGGGGGGTGTCTATCTAAAATCTCGCCTAGGGCACCAACAAAGTCTAAGCCAGCCCTGCATTTAGAGGAATCTACTTAAGTATGCCTTCTTCTGCTTACAGTTGTCTTAGCACATTAAACTGGCACAGCACAAGTTATTTTAACACAGAGAAAATGCATACTTCCCGAATGAAACATAACAAAGAACTCCATTAAGTCTGAGCTATGAAAGAGCAACCTCTGAGCAATACAATTTTCCTCTGAGATCTGCCTTTCTTAACAGTGGAACCCCCAAGTACTGTACCAAGGAAGCACACTCACACACCGGGCAAAAGAACGGAAAATGTGCGTATTTGTACGTCGCCTGGAGCTTCAACCAGCAGTCCTCTGATAAACAACCTGGTCCCACCGGTGCTTTTAACACTCCAGTGAATATGAGACAAACACAGTTGGAATGGTTTGAAAGCCATTCTAGCAGACTAAATGAATACAAGAATACATGAAATACATCAAGAAAAGTGTGGGAAATAGCTATGAATATCATAGTCATGTTAAAGTTCCTGAAGAATGGATTCTGACATTCACTTTTATGTGAATACATAAAATTATTAGCGTTACAGAGCTACATGATAAGCTTATGAGATAAGCTATGCAAATGTACTTTGACACATCATTATTAAATTAAAACTTTGTCACTTTATCTACTTTTACCCGACATCACTCTCTTACAAATGCTAAGCTCCAACTTCAATTTAAAACACTAAAAACTAGCTGAGTTTACATTTATTATATTTGCCGGCCTCTTATAGATAAGGTTTTCATATAGGGATATTTCTTCAGCTATGAGCACTTTTATGTCCCATGGGGTGATTTTTTTTTTTATTATTATCTATTTATTTTTAACCATGTTTCCATTGATGGTTACTGTGTAAAATCAACTGAGCAGAAAATGAGTGAATGAATGAATGAATGAATGAATGAATGAATGAATGGATGGATGAATGGATGGATGAATGGATGGATGGATGGATGGATGAATGGATGAATGACTGAATGACTGAATGAATTTCATATTTGAATATTATTTTATATTATGCTCATCGTTTTCTATCAAGTCTAATTGTAATTATATACATTGCACAAGTGTGTACAATAATTTAGTAATTGTACATAATTACTAAAATATTATTAAGGGGAATAATAAGTTAGTAATTGTACATAATTACTAAAATATTATTAAGGGGAATGTGTACTTTGATTTATTGATACTTCTACTATTGCTAAAGTACTGTACATTCCCAAGACATGAATGCTACTTTTTACTTTTCGCAGTTTGACCCTCTGACACTAGTACTCTTTATTCTATTCTATATTCTATACTGTCTGTCTGTCTGTCTGTCTGTTTGTCTATCTATCTATCTATCTATCTATCTATCTATCTATCTATCTATCGTTCTATCTATCTATCGTTCTATCTATCTATCTATCGTTCTATCGTTCTATCGTTCTATCGTTAGACTAACCGATAAACCTGGACTTTTCAACGCACTTACATATTGTTGCTCTTTTGTTGGTTTGATTGCTTCTATAATCCTCATTTGTAAGTCACTTAGATAAAAAAAAAAATCTACCAAATGATTAAATGTAAATGCAATATAAACCTTCAAAGTGCAAAGCATGAAATGATGACTTTTTGTCCATCTTACTGGGCTACGAAGCAACTCAAATGACACTTCTGGCTGAACTTATAACCAGTGACATTCATTTCAGTGTAAAAAAAAAAAAACACTGTAATTTGCCACAGCTATGATCATGTGTCTTTTTAAAGACACATTTCATCAGTCACCTCACCACAGTCTTTGACCTTAAACAATGTGTTTTAATTAGAACCATCATTGAAGACAGGCAAACCCTGCCTTCAGCGTGAACACGAATGACAATCAATCTATAAACAACTGTATTTCCAAATGTTAAACAGCCATATAATCAACTGCAGCTGCATCTGGAAATTAACTATTTCAGTATATTGTCATGTCAGAAAATTAACAGAATTATGATTAAACAGTTTCTTTACAAAGTTTGTGCATCAAATGAGATTAAATAGTATGTTATATGGTTTCCATGTAAAAATCAAACTATAAATCATAATTTAAAATAAATTAATAACTTACATAACATACATAAAATAATGTAATGTTTATTAAATCAGTTCAAATCAAAGTTTCATTCTATGGCATTAGTGGTGGACACATTATTTTGGATTTGTAGTCAATAAATTCTAAGAACCACAAGTGCACCTTTAATTTAACCACAATCTCTCACAAATCATCGTTTCAAGTTAATTTGGTTTGGATGTAACTGAAAAAGTTGTACGAGTGAGCCTTTTTGACCTATTCAGGCTGATTTTCTGACCTGTTGCAAGCAAGAGAGGAGGTAATCAGCCTTGACAGAGTAATCAGCCAATCATAGTGATGAAGAGAACGTAGAACACTAAAAACGATAGTATTAACAATGTTTCACAAGACTTGTACCACCAGGTGAGCTAAAAAGCATGTTTACAGCTTCAGAAAAGCCATGCAAATGGAGCTGGTTATGTACTGCAAATGTCAAAACGTATCAGTTTACAATTATGCACCATGATAAAAGTGTTTATGTCACAACATAGTATTGTGCAATTATATATATATATATATATATATATATATATATATTATATATATATATATATCAGACATGTTCACAAGTCTCTGAGGTCCAAGTCTAAGTCAAGTCTCAAGTCTTTATAGCGGAGTCCAAGTCAAGTCTTAAGTCTTTGAGGTGGAGTCCAAGTCACGTCTCAAGTCTTTGTTCTATTTATTAGCAACAGTTCTTTCAGCTAGTTATTGAGGCTAAATCAGTTTTGAAATACTGATTTCACGATATGATTTTCTCAACAAAAAAAACTTTAACAAAATTTAAGACAAAGAAATGAAAAGGTGTCCATTTATTAATTGTCAGATAAAATGCTGCACAATTCTTTGTAAAATTGAAATATGTCAAACAACAAAACTAAATTTTAAAACAAACCCCAATTAATCAAATGAATTACACACATGAAATAAATCTCATATAAACAAACTAAGGCTTTGTCTGTGTTCTTTTTCAATTTAAAACAACACAATCCAAACAAAGAGGCTGCATACATCCAGCATGAACAGTTTCTAATCTAAATTGGATTGTATCATTTCGAAATTTGAAGCAAAAACAAAGTGGTCTGACTTTAGTTTTGTGAAACTATTCTACATAAAACATCTGTACGAAACAAACCAGCAGACAGAGAAGACAGGCTGAATTAATGCAGATTCACTCTCTGCCAGCAGGTGGCGCTTGAACATCAATTAAACATCGTTTCCTTCGTTGCCGCTGTAAACAAAGCAGAGCTGCGGTTATGAACACTACTTTAATATGCATTACACGGAGGCAAGATGAAAAGAAAATACCATTTAAACTTTTTTTCCCAGTTTCCTTTAAATCTTCATTCTCCATCCAAATACTTCTTTTTTACGGTCTCACGGTCCAAGTCAAGTCCCCAGCTGTTCACGAGTCCAAGTCAAGTCCCAAGGCTTTATTTATGTGACTTAAGTGCGACTCGAGTCCAAGTCGCAGACTCGAGTTTCCATCTCTGATATATATATATTTATTTATCTGTGTGTGTGTGTTTATTTGATAGTCTGTAATCATAATTTGTGTGAAAAGGTATAACATTGATATCAATTTTAATTGCAACTAATGGTCACATCAGCTGAAACCTGCAGTGAACTGTATGCATGCATTTGATTTGTATGTCACTTTTTTGTTTGTGAAAAGTCCATTTTTAAACCAGCCTAATCTGATTTTTTGGTCTCATCTGGTCTTATCCTCAAGATGTTGTTTAGTGTTTAATGCCCCAGACCCTTTTAAAATCAGTCAACAGATCAGCTTGACCATGTTTGAAGAACAATATACCAACAGTGAAATGAGTTTGAAAAGTGTGTACTAAGAGAGTAATTTAATATACAGGACTAAAAATGTCCATACAATTGCCATAAAACATCTAACAAATGCTGTTCTGTTAACTAATGAACAATGTGGTGTCTTTGTATATGCAAATGTTAGTAAAATCATTGTTCTCTTTCAGATTGCTCTTCAAAGGGAAAGTCATGTGACCGTGGGCCTGCTGGATATTATCCTGAGTTCGCCTGGAGTTTAACATCAGCAGAGGACTCCTGGGCGAAAGACCAGACGATGGAAAAGACAATAGCAAGCTCTCAGGGGTGGAAGGAAGGTAAAGAGCTTCCATTTTACAATGTTAAAGATGCTTTCTCAACGAAACAATGTGATTCACATCGTAACATAAATTAATTGGTTTTATTCAAGTCAAGAACATTAAAACATTTAAAAAGAATTAATTAGCCTGACTACATTTGGTTACCAATTATTAGAAATAGCTCCATATGGTATTGACTGCACAATTTTCAAATAATAGTGTAGTAAAGCAAATTTAAATGAGTGCTACCAACTTTAACCAAAGCTATATTTGAGGTATTTTTAATTGCTACACACATTTGATAAATAAATAAAGTATCGGAAGCTATAGGGAAAAAAAGAGGTCCATTGAGGAATTCATTAAGCCCCTCATCTCACAAAAAGAAAATTTAAAAAATGTTTACCAATAAAATTTCTGCAGCCCTTCTTCTACACAAGCTTTGAACCATATAAATGTATCTAGGAAAGAGGCAATGTGGATGTGGTTGTGCAAAATACCGAACAGAACGTAGAACTTCACCATGTGAATAACCATTTCATCTTTTCTCAGGGAGGAATAGCTAGAGTTGAAAAGAGGCAGAATGGAAATGATATGTAACAGACAGAACAAAAGAGAGATTGAAGGGGGAGAGAAGTGGGGGGCAAGAGTTTAGAAAGCCTCATTTGATAGTCAGGTTGCAGAGAAGGTTAGGAAATTGCGAACTCTTCAGGCGCACCTCATGCACTTGAAAGACAAATGCAGCAGTTCCACATGCTGTTCAATCACTCACTGCTAGTCTCTGTGTGTTCTCTTGTTCTTTTCACACATACAACTGCACGGCAGGTATCCAACATATTATAAAATGATCATAATCATGCTTTGCAAAACAGAAATCCCAGTATAGATTGACCAAAGGAAAGTCTCTCTTTGTAAACAAAACACTTGGACATTATTCTGCAATTTGCAGGCTTCAAAAAGAAAGTAATCAAACCAAACAGCCAGAAAAGTACTTGTGAGATGAGACAAAACAGAATATGTAACGTTATAGATATGGCATATTCATAATTGTATTTATTTATTTATTTCTGAAGGCTGGTGATAGACCTGATTATTTGTTCACAGATGTTACTTTAACTTTAAGATCTTTTATCGTCCAGATATTTCCTACTTTTCCTAGTTAAAGATCAAGACTTTCAATCTAAAAATAAGAAACTCCATCATAAATACTATTACATTTTAAATTATGATAATTAAACAGTTTTAAACATATATAAAGAAAACATTATTTATTTATTTATTTATAAATCATAAGTCAAATTATGCAAAAAAGTGTCAACTTCTTATTTTTATTGTGTGCATTTAGAATACAAACAAATCTTAGCTTTGAATATTAGCTTTTTGATAAAGGTCACAGTTTCACAGTTTATTCCTGACTTACAAGATGCCTTTTATACCCCCATCACAAAATGAATGATGATTAGATATGGAAATTAAATTTTTTTATGATGTTTCAGGGAAAATCAAATTCAGAATTCAAAAGAACAGAATTCTCCAGTGAATCGATTGTTGGGCAGCTAGTGTGTTTGAGAAGTGTTTCAATCGAGTTCATCTTTTAAGAGTCCAAATAGGGTTCTTAATTGAAGAAACCTTTTTGTCACCATGAGTAATCACTTTACCTAACAAGAGGTAATTTATTTGTGCTACTATGCTCTTCAAAACGAAGAAAGGGTATAGAGATATTTCAAGATACACAACCTTCCAATACCGGCAGGAAAAGCTTTGATGCACTTGGTTGGAAAGGAAATGAAAACATATAGGCCACATCATTCCTGCCCTCTTTCACCGCTTTCCAAGCAATGGACTTCTAGTGAATGATTGTGCTCACCTCCTCTCCATATGTCCTCAGGCATATGGGTTTATATGTGGAGGGAAATAGAGGATGAAAAGTTTGATGAATGCAGAGAGAAATGCCAGGGCTATTTACCTTTCTATTGGCTGGTGAACTTACATTCTTTGGAGACTTGTTGTCGTGCATGGCTGTCACTAGGGAAGGCTGAGCTCCGTGTGAAGGGGCTGGGTTTTCAGGAGGTCAGAGTAATGAAGCAAACTAAGGTAAGGTCACTGTAGCTGGGAGGAAGCTGGGTATATTTAGAGGTTGTGAGCATAGAATTTATTTGTCTGGTTTTATGGCGTACTAAATAATTTGATTTGGTTCCTAAATATAAAATATAAGATACACTTTTTTTGCTAAATCAATTTTAGATGATGGTTTTAAATCTTTTTTTTATTTTTATTTTTTTCTGTACTGGATGTTCCATATTCTGTATTAGATGTTCCAAAAGGAAGCAATCTTAAAATAAATCATGCAATTTCAATTTCTGTGCTTTTAGAGGAGAGCCTGCAATGGAAATATGTTTACTGTTTTTATTATTAGTAATATATTTCCTTGTGGCAATATATATATATATATATATATATATATATATATATACAGTATATACATATATATATATATATATACATATATGTATGTATATATATGTGTATATGTATATGTATATATATATATATATATATATATATGTGTATATATAATATTATATATATATATATGTATGTATATATGTATATATGTATTATTATGTATTATATATATATATATATATATATATATATATATATATATATATATTGCCACAAGGAAATATATTACTAATAATAAAAACAGTTTTGATTAACAAATTTTTGACTTACGCAATATATATATATATAAATATATATATATATATATAACACAAACACTCTAAAAATGCTGGGTTAAATACAACCCAATCACTGGGTTCGTCCATATTTTACCCAGCGCTGGGTTGTATTTAACCCAGCATTTTTAGAGTGTTTGTGTATATATATATAATATATATATATAATACATACACACACACACACACACACACAATTATTAAATATGAAGATGTGAACAAAAATAAACAAAATTAAATGTGTTATTATAATTAAAATATGAAAATTAAAATGATGGGTATTAATATGACGGAATTTTTACGACGCTGTCCATCAAAATGATGTACAATGGTAAATTTATTTTCATTCATTTTGAGATCACCAGTGACATTTCACTCTGGCTAATCAGTTATTTATTACAGTTGATTAGAGCCAAAATATGAATCTACATGTTGCATTGTCTCTTAATTGCATTGCACTTCATTAAGCTAACCTTAGAAGTGTGTAAACTAACCTTAAACAGTCACTACAGTGCACAACCTTTTGAATGAGGCCTTTGACCCTTGTATTTTTTGAGTTTTTTTGACATCAGAGTTTGTCTGAATAAAAGCAAAAGATTTAAAACACAAAGCACAAAAGTGAGGAACACTATCCATTTTTCATGCCTTCCCTTTCATCATTAGCTAGCAACAGGGGGAAATAGCTGCCACTTTGATAATGAAAACGTATTGTGGTTCTGACCTAAAAAATAAAGGTGTGAATAGAATCCAGCAGGGGGATGGGGAGCAATCAGTCTGTGATTTGAAGTGAAGTGAAGTGACGTGTGGCCAAGTATGGTGAACACACACCCGGAGCAGTGGGCAGCCAATGCTGCGGCGCCCGGGGAGCAGTTGGGGGTTCGGTGCCTTGCTCAAGTGTCTCACCTCAGTCGAGGTATTGAGGGTGGAGAGAGCGCTGGTTATTCACTCCACCTACAATCCCTGCTGGACCTGAAACTCGAATCCAGCACATTTGGGTTACAAGTCCGACTCTCTATCCATTAGGCCACGACTGCCCCATCCTGTTTGAACCTTGAAGTGTTGCTAAATTAACTGTAACAGGTAGCTCAACATACCACTAATACTTAGATTGCAAGCTTAGCAATATACATACCTCAGTTCCGCATGCTGCAAAACTTAACCAGTAAGATAATTTTGATTATCTGCAGGGAAATGTTAGAATATGTGTTATATTTTTGAACAGGTATTATAAATGGCTATCGCCTCCTCTCTAACACGATCTACCACTGAGTTCCTGTGGCTCAGTGGTAGAGCATTGTGTTAACAGCGCATACGTTTGTGTGTTCAATTCCCAGGGAACACACATACTGATATGTGCATAAATGTAAATGTAAATCTTGGGGATAGGATTGTGTGGGTGTATATGGTCTGTGGGTGTATACACAAAACTGGCACAAATTCATGTGGGGTTGACGTTTACCCCATTAGCATGCTTAACACCATTAATGACAGGAATATAGGGCTCATTATTTCATTATTAGAATAGCAAACTGGAGCGGTCAAAGCCTGGGATGATCACAGGACATTAATTCCACAGCCGCTTCAGGATTCTATGTACTCAGGGGAGTTTTCATGCAGCGTGCCCAGAGAACAGGTGGTGGAGAGCGGAACTGGTACAGAACACTGCTGAGATGGGCAAATTTGCATAGATCCTCAACAGAAGAAAACAAACCGTTACCTCAAAGCTTGGTTAAATTCCAGCCTGTGGACAAATTATTAAAGGCAAAGTGTGTCATTTATGTGCCTTACATAATGATCTGTTGCACTTCAGCAAAAAATCAAAGAGTTCATCATAAACTCAGGATCAAATCCTGTGCTGACAAAGAATGTTAATAGCAAGCATTGTAAAACCACTGAACCCGAACTAAACTTGACTGGATTTGTTTGGTTCTGTCAACTCAAAACCAATTCTGTTTCTTGAGTTTGTTAAATATAAGCTTTAAGAGACAGGCCTCTAGTCAGGATGCTCAAACAAACAGGATGCCATCAACCTACAAATGGCTTACTTTTAGTACATTAATCTGGACTAGGAAAAAAAAAGTTATTTAACATTAACAACATTACACTTATCACCTTTATGGAGTTCTTAAAAAGTAAGGGGGGCTATTGGCTGAGACATTCTCTGCTGAAGTATTTTGCAAAGTAAGGACTTTGGCTTCATTGCTTCTTAGCACGTATCTTCTGATCTGAAAGGATTGTTGCACTTGCATATTGTCAGCCTAGAAATGCTCAGAGAGATTACAGCAAATATGACTGAGCATTGATTTTTCAATCATGCATGCAGAGTCCAGACAACATCAGCTGGATAAGAAAAAAAAGAGTTGAATCCTCTACTGCCACTGTGGCTCAAATGATTTGTTTGCACAAGCTGAAGTGCTTTGAAGCAAACTGATGCTCTTTGTGATTCCAGAAATGCCCAGCAACACTGTGGTTAAAGTGTGTTGGTCTCTGAGTATGCACCATGTTTTTTAATGGAGTCCATGAAGAGCCAACCTAGCCATGGGATTGAGGGCTTAAACCAATTTGCATGGGTAGAACTAATGGTTGTTTACCTGCTTTAAGGATCTTACGTGTCGGGCAAAAAAACAAACAGGTTGAGCAAAGGGTGATAATACAAAACCGTGAGAAAACACATTCTTGGGTGAAAACATTTAATTTTGTTTTGACAAGAGGAACCAGCACCATATGCTCTCCAAGGTACAGCATGACATTACCAGGGGGGCCACAAAGATGAAAGACGCCCGGCGTCTGGACCTACTGTCTCCCATAGACAGCCCGACCTTCACTTCACCCAGCACAACATGAACATCATGGCCTTTTTGTTTCATGTGCCCTGGATTTTCTGCTTAATCAACCTCTGATAGTGAAGCTTAGTTTGTGTGGGGAGATAGTTTTATGTCTACACTAGTTAGATTGAAGAAAGAAGTAGTAAAATCACAGAGCATCTGCGGTCACCTGTCACTCTGGTTTCCCTGAAAAAATGTCTGATCTTCCATTTTGTGCTTTCTTTGTAATATGATATTGCCTCACCTCATTAAAATAAACTTATTAAACTTACATTTTCCCCAGCGATACCACTTCACTAGAACATCCAAGACACATGGTGGATGGGCTGTTTAGTTTGGAAAGTGTATTGAATCATTTTGTGGGCCCCTAAGGCCATTGAGGCCCCTGGGGTCCTAGTGCTATCTCAGCAGCTGAACATTGTAGAGACATGGGGTGTGCTCTTTTGACTTGAGGCAATGTGCTGAGACACTTAGTCAGCCCTTGAGGACCCCTCCAATATCTACATCAATAATCCAAGAGTCATGTGGGGTGGTGTACTGAGGCCCTTAGTTAGTCGTATGAGGCCCTTGAGGGCCCCTGCAATATCTCTGTACTGTGGTTGCTATAACTTTACTGATAGATAGACAGAGAGACAGACACACAGCTAGACAGACAGATAGACAGATAGATAGATAGATAGATAGATAGATAGATAGATAGATAGATAGATAGATAGATAGATAGATAGATAGATAGATAGATCAAAGAAGAATAAGTTGTTACATTGAAAAAAAAACATCAAATGTGATCTGTCACATGGGTAATTCTGGGAATGGCAATTTATGGTTTTCATTGTAAATTATAAGATTATTTATTCTTCAAATTATACGATTATTTTTCTGACTTCCAAACCTTTTTTTACTGTAAAATGAAATTAAATGGCCCACTAGATCTACAGTATATATATATTTTTTTACCATAACATTTTTACATTTTTACAGACTTTTATTGTGAAAAAATAAAATAAAATAGATATATACATACAGAAACATATACATATTTCTAGACACACACACACACACACACACACACACACACACATGCACACGCACGCACACGCACACACACGCACACACACACACATACACACACAGGTTCAATCTGTTTCCATGTGACTGTAACCATACTATACCAATTGTGACCCTGGACCACAAAACCAGTCTTAAGTCGCTGGGGTATATTTGTACATTGTATGGGTCAAAATTATGCCAAAAATCATTAGGATATTAAGTAAAGATCATGTTCCATGAAAATATTTTGTAAATTTAC
Organism: Aspiorhynchus laticeps; assembly: GCA_023376895.1. Classification (NCBI taxonomy): domain Eukaryota; kingdom Metazoa; phylum Chordata; class Actinopteri; order Cypriniformes; family Cyprinidae; genus Aspiorhynchus; species Aspiorhynchus laticeps. The sequence continues at coordinate 22,077 of JALXFT010002757.1, read as the reverse complement.
TGCCGTAAATATATTAAAACTTAATTTTTGATTAGTAATATGCATTGCTAAGAACTTCATTTGGACAACTTTAAAGGCGATTTTCTCAGTATTTTGATTTTTTTGCACCCTCAGATTCCAGATTCTCAAATAGTTGCATCTCGGCCAAATATTTTCCTATCCTAACAAACTAAACATCAATGGAAAGCTTATTTATTCAGTTTCAGATTATGTATAAATCTCAATTTCGAAAAATTGACCCTTATGACTGGTTTTGTGATCCAGGGTCACAATTTACATTGTATTGTATACATATTGAATAAAGGTTAAAAGGTTTGATCTACTTTGTTCACATTTCTTCAAATATTTGTAGATAGAATGGATGTATTTTATGGGAAAAAGAAAGAGAAAACAGGAGAGCTTGCACAGCAATTTTCCTATTGGAGAACAAATCAAAATGGCACCATTGCACATCTCCCTCTGACCTTCGCCCACACCAAAAATATAAATCATCATTTCCAGTCAAATTTGAATATTTTATGCATTGAATAGCAGTGCACAGCTCGGCTGGAGTTCTGCTTCAGCTTTAGAAGTTGTCACTTGTAATAGGTTTCTGCTGCTAGCGTCTTATATTGCATTCCAGAGAAGTTTCAGTAGCAGTGGCGCATGTCAAACAAGCAGCTAATTGAAGTTCCCACTAAACACGTTTATTTATTCATCTGTTTATTCAGTCATTTACTTACGTGGTGGATTAGAATGCACCAGTCAGGGGTGTGCAGTGCCCAGGGATCTGGCTCCCTCTGCTGAACCTAATCAACTTCTTCACCTGTGGAGCCCTACGACTGCTGTTGACAACTGGAACACTACAGTCTACTGTATACTGGGGAGAGACCCCCCACATGATTGTAAAGCGCTTTGGGTGTATGGCAATACACAATAAAAGCGCTATATAAATGCATAATTCATTCATTCATTCATACTATATGTGGGTCTGACCCATGAGATACAGTAAATAATGAGGTTTTTGTTATATAAGGAACATTTCACCTTCACGTTCCTCCAAATTCAGATTTCACTGCGGAACCCCAAAGGTGAAGTTGTGAAGAATCTCAACACAGTTCTTCTCCATAACTGTAACAACAGTTCAAAGGTTCCAAAACACAACAAAGAATTGTGTGATGGAACAACGTAATATTCCTCTCTGAAAAAAGAGTTATTGAATCAAATATAGTGGCTTTGATGTGGCAGGTTTGAGGTCAAGTACTGTCAAGCGACACAAGCACCAATTATTTTTAATGTCATAATGTCATGTTCATCCTGACATTGATGTGTCTAAAGACACCAAATGTGATTTGATATTCAGACAAAGGGGAAGACATTTAGCTATCTATAAAAAGCTTTCATATGGCTTCAGAGGACTTGAAATATGGTGGCCCAAGTGTCATTTTGTATGGTGCTATTTCTGTTTATAGCATGTGTGCCAACTGCTAGGCCACGACTCCATCCTTATGCTACTTTTTATAGGATTTCAATCTACATCACACTTAGCATTAAACATGCTACTAAACTGTATTGTTGTATTGTAGTCTAAGGAATGTTCTAAGAATAGAATGCAAAGCTTGTTTATTGGTCCCAGTGGTATCTGTTTTTTCTAGTAGAATGCTGCTAAACTTGCTACACTGATGTATGTAGAGCTTGATTTAACTCACAGTTGAGATTACTGTGTTGATATATCACTTCATTAGCTATATTGTAATTCGCTAGTGAGTAACTGTCAAGGCACTGAAAGCTTTGGAGCTCCTTGGAACAATCACTATGGCTGACATGTCAGGAAAAGTTATATGTCTTTGTTATTCATTTGAATAGACACTAATTTCACATACATAACTGTTGTTAAACCAGGCTAAAATGCAAAGCCTTGATTCAGTGTACTTACTGTGTACACACATATTGTTCTGGAAAACTATCACAATTCTCATGTGCTGCAACAAAAGTTTTAAATGTGAATCTGAAACATCATAACATGACAGCTACATAATGTTAATGTGAAATGTACTGGAAAAAGACACACATATGAAACAAAAGGGAACTTTTAGACGTCCATAGACTACATCTAAAATGAGTAGGCCTACCTGCAAACCATTCTAAATAGAAGTATAATATAACTGTCATATAATAGTGACAGAGAAACATGAACTATTGCACATATTTTAAAAGAGCTGCAACTGCATACTTGTTACATGATGAAAGGCGCAATTATCTTTTTGATAAATATTTTGGACCTTCAGGAAATCTAAAAGTGACCAAAGTGTGAATAAACAAATGTTAGATGAATGGAAAAGCAAGTTATACATGACATTTGATATTCATCAAGGCCTTATGTTCATTAACTCCTGTTTTACTCTGAGTAGATCTGAAGATAACCAGATTTATACAGGTAATAGTAAACATTGTGTGAACCAAGTAATTTATAGTATAAAAATGCACTAAGACTGCATCTTTTGTGGAGTTGTTTTGAAACAGTAAAATAGTCTTTTTTCGGACAGTGTTGAAGATTAAAGTTGTACTCAAGGGGGATTTTGAACATGCTTTCCTAATCCGTGCATGTGTGTCTCGTCTCATGATAACTTCTTTACAGTCTTATATTTGTTCAAAAAGTTGCCCTGCAATGTACCTGTGCATCTCTGGATTTCAAAGGAGTGCTTCAAAAAGCTTTTGATAATTCTACCGCAGGTGTGTCTGTAGATTTTCTCTCTCTACTGGATTGGCTAGCCAGGTAGAGCAGACACTCATATGTTCTGCAGAACTCTCCTGCTCCTGTAACCATGGAAACATAGCCTGACATCTTTGCACTGTTGAAGAAGGCCATGTTGCTGTTAGTTGTGTGTTGAATGCAGCTTGCGATGTTCTTTAAAGTGCTCTATTTTTATGATTCTTCAAATACTAATATGAATGAATTCATGCAATTCCCCAATCCATAAAATACAGTTACAAATTGCCATGCCAGTGTGTTGGTCAAAAAAATGAATCAGTAAGAGTATTCATAGTAAATATATATGCATAAAAATAGTATTTTTAAAAAAAAAATCATAGATCAATAATGTTGAAAAATTAGATAAAATAATAAGATGTACTTGATTATAGCACAAATAAAGCATATTGTCTATTACATTATACTGATTTTAAATGAATAGATCTTGTAAGTAATGTTGACAAATAGGATATGTCTAGATTTACTTGATTACTGCATAAATGAAACATTGTCTATTACATTGATGTTTTTAAAGGATGTACCATCAAACATAAAAGATGGAGTTGGAATAATGTATGTATGTATGTATGTATGTATGGTATGTATAAATAAATAAATAAATAAAAAGGTCAGGTCGTAAAATGTTCTCTCGAGTATAAGCACTACTTTTTCCAGCCTATTTATTTTTATTTTTTTGCTCCATCAAATTGGATGTGGACCATTAGTAAACAGCAATGTTAAAATCATTCCTCAGATGCTCAGTCAAACTGAAGTCTGGCCTTTGACTACACCACTCTAGGAAATTAACCTTTTTTTCTAACTTTTTTATTTTTAAGTTTAAGTTTTAAGCCTCTCCAGCATGGCTATTTCTGTATGGTTTTGTAACTGTCTATTTGGAAGATTAATTATTTTCCAAATCCCAGTGCTCTTGCAGATTGCAGCACGTTTTCTTGCAGGATTTCTCTGTACTTAACTTCATCCATTTTCCATATCTTGAGTTTTCCAGTTGCTGCTGCAGAGAAGTATGGCCTATGATACAACCACCACCATTTTTCAATGTCGGGATGGTGTTCACAGTGTGATATGCTAAGCCAACAAATATTTGGGCAAAACATAGTACTTAGCATTTAGGCCCAAACATGTATTTTTGGTCAAATGAAATCATCTTCCTTCAGTAGCTGCATATGCCAATTTTTGTTTTCTTTCATACAAGCTTCATTAAGTATTCATGCTACTGCTGTCTTGAAGTGCATTACAATGAAATTCACTCTGTGCTCATTTAAAAGACTAGATCTAAGATCAGTTTACTTGATCTTTTGACTTGATTCAGCATGTTAGTTTATTTGCAATTACTGTGTCCTAGGTGATCCACAAAATATTGATGATGTTCCCAGAATGATGCTTACTTAATGATTCTTCAAATGAGCCCTTAACTTCAATGGCACACTTTTGATAATTTAAAATTTTGAAAAATCAAACCTTCTGAAATCTTGTGAATACTGTTCACAGATGGCAAACACTTTTTAAACTAAAGTCACTTTGAGACGGTTGTTATTTTTTACTTAAGTGGTAATTTATGAATGTGAGGGGGTGAATGCTAAAAGGGATGAATTATATTGTTACAGTTTATGCATTATACAGTTTTTTTGTTTTTTTTTAAAGTTAAAATTTATACATGCAGTTTTATTGTTCTCTAGCATGGCTGCTTGCCATGTGATATTTTATTTAGCCTGTTAGTCATGTACATATAAACATTTCTTGCACATTTACACTGCATTAGTGTCAGGATCCTGGACTGTTTTGTTGTGGTTTTGCTCCCCATGTGTTCCCTGTGACCCAGTTTCTGTCTCCCCTTGATTGTTAATTTGATTCCAGGTGTGTCTCGTCGTCTTCCCCAATTATCCTGTCCTTTAAAGCCCTGTCTGTTCAGTTTATGTTTGTCTGGTCAACTTGTTCAGTTCGTGTGTTTCCTGTTATTCCCAGTGTTGGATTTACCCTGTTTATGGACTTTATTAAAGATTATTTCGAGTATTCCACGTCTCCTCGTTCCCCCCCGCACAGGACGTGACAATTAGTACTCTTATTACAGGTTTACATTAGTGAGCTTTAATGTTTTTTTTTTTTTTTAATTTTACTTTTATGTCAGCAAGTAAATGCTAGCTATGATGATACTCTTTAAAAGCACTTGTAAGTGAATGTGTATATTGCCTATAACACTTTTTAACATGCTTCTGCTAATGTACCATTACATTATGTTCTTAACAGACGCTTCCTTTTCGAAGCAATTTACAATGCACATATATCATAACTAATGAATACTAAAAAATACAAAATACCTTGAAGAACCTTGAAGTGGCATGTAAAAACTGTGGTTTATGTTAAGGTTATCATTCATTACCATAGCATATTTCAAATTAGCATGGTTTTAATATTTGACACTATCATTATACCATTGTTATTGCCACAGTATTTTTTGTAAGGATAATACAATCAACTGAGAATACAAAGCTAGACCTTAAAGTCAACATAAACTAAAAATGTATGCGTTTTACTCATGAGATATTGGATATGTTATTCAATAGTGAAATAGCTATTCAGCATTGTTATTCTGGTACACTGGGGGAAAAAGTAACTTAATGTATTTAAGAATATTTCAATTAACTAGAATATTTCAATTAACTGGTTTTGTTTAGGTCAAAAATATTGTTTAACATCACTGAATCAACCTAAATACACTAATTTATACCAACCAAACAATTACTCTATGGGTTAAATCAAGTAGAGGTTGCTTTGTAAGGGAACAATTGCAGGCTTCCACTTTTTACACTGTATAAAACACCCACTTTTTACTGTGCAATCAGTGCCACTTTTAACCTGACAAGTTGACTGAACTTGTAAACTCAACGCAGGCATTACAAATGAAGTGTTGGATTAAATTATATTGGTTGCATAATAGTATTCATCCATTCAGTTGCATAACATACAAAACTATCAGTTTAAGCTGTACCGCTGTCATTCAAATTATCTCCAGAGGGCAATGGCAGCCCATGGTCGGTGAAGTAAATTACCTACTTTCAAATAAATTGACAAAGATGTCTGCCTGCACATCTTGCCATGGCTACTCACCACACCAGAAGATAAATATAACAATAAGCCCTAATTACAGCTACAGTGTACATTTCAAATAAGAAAATAATACCCTCATTATCCCTAATGTTCACTGTGATGTGATTAAAACACTGTCTGCACTTTGTCCAATTAGTGTGCATATGGTACTTTAGGTCTTTTGACGTTGTCATAGTCTGTGTGTATTTGTGATGGTGTGTATTGTTAATGGTGTTTACATGTAGTGGGAATATTAAATCTGTCTGATTATCTTTCGATTTTTGGCGGACAGCCACTGAGGTGAAGTAGAAACTCCATTATTGGTCAAACAATGCTTGTTACTGACTTTTTCACCAGACGCTTGTCTCTTCCAGAAGATTTCACAGGTAATGTCCACCTGCTCATCATTGTAATATGTTTACTGTTTAATTTTTCTTTCCAGATGGCATCATGAGCTTTTAGTGAGGTTAATGTCCTCAATATGTAAAGCTTGCGCCTGTGCGTGTTTGTGTGTGAGTCTATAGACTTTCTGCTCAAACTATGATTCAGAGAGATGCTTCTCAACTAGTTTTACTAGTTACCCCAGATTTTTACAAGAAGCTACCCAGAACAGTGACAGATTCAAATGCAAATCAAATGTATAAAATATCATGAACTGCCCTATAACATGCTTTACAAATGTTTAATTTCGAAACTTCTCTATAATTCTGAGGTTTTGTGTAATCTGGTGCTTGTACAGTTCACTTAATAACAATGAATGGAGCAAAAGTTTTAAACATTAAATTTCACTGAGTGCAATCCACTTAACTTTGTAAAACAGAATTGTATGTAATCGATTTGTGCTGAGACTATATGAATCATTTTTGTTGGCAGGAACTGAACCTGGTCACGGTTTTCTAGTTTCTAGTTACATGATTGGATGGGAGTAGATATGGTGAACAAATGTTAAGAATAAATGTTATTTTATGTCTTTATATTGGTTTTTCCACTTAAAAAAATGGGAAAAATGACCAGTGTTTAACAAGTGTGTGTATTTTGGCATTTTGGAGGTTAGAACTATGCTTAGGTTGAGAATGGCTTTAATGACTATTTGTATATTGTTATACTGTTTCACAGCAATTACTATGAAAATATCAGTACCATTAAAAAATACAATTAGCATGGTAGAATTCACTATAGCTAGTTGTGAACTGAAAGAGCTTTGTAAAGATCTTGTTTTACTTGGCTTAACTAAATTCAGTTATGCTAAGAAAATATGTGACCTTGGAGCACAAAACCAGTCATAAGTAGCATGGGTATATTTGCAGCAATAGCCAAAAATACACTGTATGAGTCAAAATAATCGATTTTTATTTTATGCCAAAAATCATTAGGATATTAAATAAAGATCATGTTCCATGAAGATATTTTGTAAATTTCCTACCATAAATATATAAAAACTTAATTTTTCAATGGGAATATGCATTGCTAAGAACTTCATTTGGACAACTTTAAAGGTGATTTTCTCAGTATTTAGATTTTTTTGCACCCTCAGATTCCAGATTTTCAAATAGTTGTATCTCAGACAAATATTGTCCTATCCTAACAAACCATACATCAATGGAAAGCTTTTTTATTATTATTTAGCTTCAGATCATGTACAAATCCAAAAAAAAAAAAAAAAAAAAAAAAAAAAAACTTATGTCTGGCCAGGGTCACATATTTGAGATTAGTATTTAAGAAAAAATAATTTCCACTGTCCATAAGTTTGGCTAAATGTAGTGTTACCTGGGTCATATTTTATTTTACCTTGCACAGTCTTTGTTTGTGAAGGCTTTTCATGCATCAATACTAACTATCAATAAGCAGCAAATTAGGAATTTATTGAGGGAAAAGTCATAGTTAATAGTGAATAAGTGTTCCCTATTCTAAAGTGTTACCCATTTTTATTATTTGCATTTAGCATTTTTATCAACTACTGATCTAGTATGACACAGCAAAGCACTAAATAACAGTCCCTTGACCGCATGCTACCAATATATCATTGGAATGCAGGAAAATATGCTCATGTGCAACTATCATCCTTTTGTTTTAAGGGTGGTGCAAATAAAGTCTCCATTCATTGAGTTTTACTTCAGCCAAGTGGAAGCTTTGAACCTTCTTACATCAAAGCAATCCGTTTGTTCTTATATTCATTCATTCATGGCTCTCACCCTTTATGTGACTTTTCTTCCTTTTTTCCCCTTCATGTTGAGGCAAATCAAAGATGTAGATGCCATACTGAAGTGGATATTGCTCTTAAGCCAGCTTGCAGGGATCATGTTCCATTTCAGCACAACTTTTTGCAGTTCCTAAGACAAAATAAGATGATGTTCTGTTCTCTAAGCCTCTTCCTGCTCTCACCTCCCGCATGGTTCAACTACCTGTATGTCAATGTGAACTATTTTGGTGCTCTGCCTTTGAAGAACGGTATAATTACTGTGGAGTCATGTTTCCTGTAGATCAGCCCTGAGCAAATGAAGAGTTTGGAATTAGTGGAAATGAGATGCACAGGGAAATGATTATGAGCTTGAGAGTTTTTTCTTCTTCTTCTTCTTTTTCTGCAGTTTCACGGGTGTCATGTCTAGAGAGAACATTTTTGGAATGAAAACTCATACCTTGACTTAGTAAAGAAAAAAAACACTTTCAACACGTCTTGGTGGTACTTCAAAGCAATAACTTATCCAAAATTCCAACCCCCATGTTGCATTCCTGTTTTTTCTTCCTTTTGTGAACATAAAAGGAGATCTTACACAGAAAGTCCAAGCTTCTGTTTTCCATACAAGGAAATTGAAAATCAAGTTGTAACACCATTGATTTATAGAAGATACGATTATTTTTTTCACCCTCATGTTGTTACAATTGTTCTTTCATTCTTTCTTACATTTTTATTTTTAAATAAAAAAATAATAAATAGAATGACATTAGAATGAGTTACTATTCCTTCAGTATTCCTTCCCATTTGTGTGGTACAACTTGATTTTAGGGTATCCAGAAAGCAGATGCTCAGGTCTGAGCAAAGAGAGGATGCTATAAATATCACATCAAAGGCTAATAAAATGATGAAGAGCGTGATTATGAGCAGATAAGCAGAGAGTCTGGGCCGAGTGAAGCCACTGATTGCCCCATGTCACGCTTTTATTATATCTAATGGCTCAGCCAGACAGAAGAATATATTGATATTGTTGAGAAGTGACCCAAGATAAATCAATTAATTAAACACCACTGGGGCTATTGCTACAATGGCTATTGCTGCAGATAGTAATTATTATTGCAAAATTGAAAATGAAAACCAATTGCTGATGTCGTGGTCGATAAAATTTAATGAGACTGTTCATTCTGATGGTAAGAATGGGTTTAAGATGCACTTTGCACCATTCTCATGAGCCAGCTGCAGGTTGAGAGATTAAATGCAGTATGCTTGTAGACAAATGGTTTTATTTTGTGCAAATATTTGATGCAGCAGCATTTCTTATAAACTCTGACCATCATTTGACACCCCAAAACTTTGTTTATTGATGTGGAAAAAGTTATTGCTGTTCATAAATGTTCCAAAGCAGTCATTATAAATTATCTTTAAGTTTCTTTGCTTTGCTTCTAACCTTGTTGCCAGGCTCATTGTTAAAACAAAACATCCCAGTGCAATGTTCTATATAATTTGGATTACTTATTCACATTTTGAAGCTGAACTTGTGCTCTGTTGGGACCATTGTTTTGTATTAGCAATGAATGGTAAAGGCCAGCTGGATATAGCGTAACTGCTACCCACAAGGATCAAGCAAAAAAAAAAAAATTATGAAGCAGAACTTTGTTCTCATATATTTAAGACTTATGACTTGATGCCATTTGATATTACACTTTAATTACAGGTTTTCTGTTTTTTTTTTTCTTTTTTCTGTATAATTTCCTGAAGCAATTTCTTTCTTAGAAATGGCATCTCCTGCAATTATAATTTTACCCTTGATAGGAGTTAAATAATAGAGAACATATATGTGCCCTCATTTAAAACCTTGTCAACATATTTGAACTGAATTAGATATTCACCCTGGGCAATTATACAATGCTAGAACGGTGTTCAATTAAAATGTTCCTAGTTCTTAAAATGCTTATTCTACTGAACAGGAGACAATGTTGGTTTGTGAACTGTGAATACAGCTTGAAGCGCATGGACTTTCCTTGATTTCTTAATATACTGTTTCTGATATAACATTCAAACCCTAAAAATGGGAATTTATTAATATATTTACACTAATGACTAGACAAAAAAAAAATAGAAACATTATTGCTGTCACTATATCATGAGATTAATGACAAATTTCAACCAAAAGTTTTTTACACTACCTTTTTTTTCTGTTTTCATCAAGCTAGTATTCGTCCATGGATTTTTCGTAAAAAAAAAAAAAAAAACATCAACCATTCCCATGTACTGTATTCAGATTTCACAAACATAATTAAGAAAACACAGCATGCTGTTTTTTTTTGTTATCAACATTTTTTATTCTTCATACATATAACATAACATTAAAAATATAACAAAACAAGACAACAGACACATACTCAATATCTCAAAGTCCAGTCAAAAGGGAGGGAGAGAGGGAAGGACAAGGAAAACACAAAAGTCACTCCTTTATACAATCACGTATAGCAAAAATAAAACACTGCCAGGCATCAATGGTCAAAGGCTTAGCCCCATTGATTCGTGCTGTTGTGCATTCATAAGTCACTATTTGCAGGAGGCTATGGATCCAATGTTTTTCTACACATGTGTGGTGTAAACCAGTTCTGTATTATTGTCTTCTTTGCAGCTGTAAAACCAGCAAACAACATTCTCTTTTGCATTGAACTAATACAGAGACCAGAATCATCATTAAGAAGACACAAACTTGGGTTAGCAAGCCAATCAATTTGTAGTAAGGATGATAAAACCAGGTTTACATGTGTCCATAGACTAATGATGATAGGACATTCCCAAAACATATGAAGAAAAGTACCTGATGATGCAGTGTTACATATATGGCAGTTAGAATTTGGTTGTAGATTAATTTTGAATCTTTTGAAAGGAGTTATGTATGCTCTATGAATGACTTTGAAGTGAATAAGACGATGAGCCAAATTTTTAGATGTTAAGCTGAGATAGCATGCTGGTGGGTTTTAATGAAAGTATAGAAATCATTATATACTTTAATCATTTTCTTTGCAATTGATAACACATCCTATTGCTTGGTTTCATAATTAATAAGACATTAAAGATGGCACAGCATGAACGAGAGCAATTTCAATTTCTCAACCATTGTCTCCAAACATGGTAAAGGAATTCTCCTCTGATTACAAATCAGAACAGCATCATTGTAATGTTTGGTCCATTAGAGGTGATGGATTGTATTCCACTCAAGTGCTCTGCAATGCAAATATTTGCAGGGTCTTGTAATCTATACTGTGTTTGTTGTTGTGATTTTCCTCTTTATTCAGTGGATCAGCACAAATGCTAATCTGTTGCAGCCACGTTGTTTATCATTATTAAATGCCTAATTTCTGAACCAGCACTACTTAAAGCTCAGAAATTGGCATAAAAACTAAATTAATTATGGATGGAAACACCAAACAAGTAAAATGGATTGGTATGTTTGCTGTTGTTGCTGTACTAATAACGAATTAGCTAGGAAATGTGATGAGTTTAATGAGCATAAATGTTTTAGTATAGGCTATGGTCTTAGTTAGTTATATATAATTTACACTATTAAAAATAGGCCTACGTGTAACAATTACAATCACAAACGTGTTTTACAGTCACTATAAATTAACACTTTAAATATAGAAAAAAATATTTGTGATAAGAGCAAGAGATGCAAACTTTAAATTCAAAATATGCAACTGAACGCTAAATGAACTGATGCATTTGCATTTGTCGTACCATCTCAATGTAAGCCTTCCTTCCTTGTGCTTTTCACATTAATTTGTTTTGTTAAATATCAAGTAGGCCTGAGAGATTTGCATGTGGAGTAACCATGGTTGTGAAGTTAACATAATGGATGCATTTATGAATTTTATTAATGCATTTGTATTCTAACGTACTTAAATTCACATGGACGCTGTTATGAAAAATGAAAAGGGAGTTTTTCAAAAACTGGCCAGCACTTATGTCTGTTTTGATCAATGAGGCAGGAAAAATATGATTCTGACGTTTAGGCTGTTATTTGATGCACATTCTAAAACCATAAAAAATCATTATGCCTTCTTTAGCCAGGTCATTGTATTCACTGAAAAAAACTGGCTCCACGCTAGTTTGAGTGTCCTATATATAGATCCATTCAATGTTATATAGCATTGATTTGAAGAAAGTATAATGTAACATATACAGTATAACTCTCAAATGTATCATAACTCACAAATCATAGACAGTGGAAAAATGGTTTTAATCTTATAAATTATACACTGAAAACCTAAAACCTGGTAACCTATAAATGGTAACATCTTAATTAACTGGTTTAATGAAAGTGAAAAACAATATAAAATAATAAAATATCTATTTAAATAAGATTTTTTTGCAGTATATTATACGTATAATCAGTGTTGGGAGTAATGCATTACAAGTAATGTGAGTTATGTAATCAGATTACTTTTTAAGTAACTAGTAAAGAAACACATTACTTTTTTAATTTACAAGGAAATATCTGAGTTACTTTTTCATATAAGTAACGCAAGTTACTTTATTTTCCATGTCTTGTCTTGAAATCGGGAGTGAGTGTAGAGTAAGTGCTTGCTGTGTGAACATGATGTTACTGTAGTTCTAGAATAAATATGAACATGCGATTACTTATCTCACCTGCACAAAAACAGATTCAGTAGTCCTCAAAATGAATAAAAACAGTCAAATTAAACATCAGAATATTATACAAACCTATAGTAATTAAATATATTAAATAAGACAAATATCATTTATGTATTTAATCCCATTGTATTAACCAATGTCTTTGATACTGACCTTTGATGATCCAATTCAACCATACTACACTACCCATCTGTGTTTCATTTGTGTTATTGCTGAATAGTGTTGAACTTTCTTCTCCTGCGTCATATTCTTCATGATGTTTGGTTGAGTTGCGTCCTCTACTGTACAGACGTGAATTTACATTTCCTTCAGCCTGAGGCTTAATCATTTCACTTTTGGTGTGAAAGGGCTTTTACATTTGTATAAGAATAACTTTTTTATATTAAAAACAAACATGCAAGCCCTGCCCAGATTTAAAAAGTAACTCAAAAGTAATGTAACACATTACTTTCCATAAAAAGGAACTAGGTAACATAATCACTTAGTTTTTAAGGGAGTAACAATATTGTAATGCATTACTTTTAAAAGTAACTTTTCCCAACACTGCGTACAATACACAATACTTACACAGTTGGGTGTGTTTTTGTGGTCATGTTGTGGCAATAAACTCCAACTACTTTACTATTAAGTGTATTGATTCTATAATTATTTTAAAGGTAACTTTACTGTTAACTCCAGTAAAGCAAACACACAGGCTTGCCAATTTCACGCTGCAGCTGAAGGTTCTGTGGTTTTATAGATTCCCGTGGTGAACCAGCTTCTTCTCTGCAGTGACTTAGGCTAAATCCAGATCACACCGGCTCACAGCTAATCCCACAGGATCAAACGCTGGGATGTCCCTCACAACAGAGGTGCTGAAAAACTGCACTATACCACTGGACTGCTATTTTAACCCTTCATTTCTGACCCTGCAGAATGTCATGACATTTTCATTCTCAATTCTCATTTTTCTCACTACGTTTCGCTAGTCCAGACTCTAAAAGGTGTGCATCAACTATAAGACATTTGGGTCTCTGTGCGCTATCAAAACTGCTTGATTTGAATCCTGAAAATCCCAACATTGGCTCAGCCAATGAGAGATGGGGAAAGTGTTCAGGAAACCTGTCACTGTTTTCACAATTCTGTTTGGTGATACAGATATTACACTATTCTTCTTTAAAAGAACAGCTCACACACAAAAACAAACAAACTTCTGTCGTCTTATAAGGGTCACTCTTATATCCTTTCAACCCATAAGACATTTTTCTTCCATTGAATACAAAAGGAGAAATTCTTAGCTTGATTTGTGTGCACTTACAATAATTGACTAACAACCTTCAAGCTTAAAAAAGGACACAGAAGCTCTGTTACAGTATATATATATTTATATATATCATAAAAGTGGTCCATGCAACTACATTTTTTGTCATCTTCTTCTACACACAAAAACTATTGCATGGCTTCAAAATATATAAGAATGAAGCTATCTATCTATATCATATTTATTCATTTATTTAGGTGAACTATAAGAATAAAAAGAATAAACATTGTCAGTGAAAATTCTCTTATGACTAAGACGTAGAATTGGGCACTTGGTTATTTCAGCAGACTTCCTGGGATCACTTTGCCTTTTCACAGTTTGTTGTTTAACTCCTGGAGGAACAAAAAGCCGAACTGCTAATGGTGAACTGTGTTTAGATGAAGCAGGTGAGAAATGTGTAAAAGAAAGACAAACTGCACTATAAAAACACTATAACAGTACCATGATACTGTGCTGATATGAGATTCATAAGTCATTATCCATATCCACATTTGTTCAATTTATTAGTATGCATGTTTTCTGAGACTAAAACCCATGACCTTGCTTTTGCTTCCACTTGTTAATAGGAGATACTTACACAGCAAAATAGCACAGTATGGCAAAATAAAATAAAATAAAATAATTAAATAAATGTTGTAAAAGATATATGATCAACAACAACAACAAACAAGATAAACAGAAAAGAAGACAGTAATTGTAGGGTATTTGATTCAACGTCTTTGAAAACACTTCTTTTTCTTCCTCTTACAATGGCGGGTTTATCGACCTTCTATCCTGTTAGCAAATGTAAACATGCCCTTCTGTTTGTCATCAGAATGTTTTTTTTTCCCCAGCTAAGACAGGATTGCCCTAAAGATCACTCATAATGGGGTTGTTCCAGCCCTGCAGGATGATCCATTGGCAGAGCAGGTTTTGATTGGGGAGCAATCGTTCCTCTTCAGGAAGTCATTAACACAGCGGTGAGACAGTAGCGAGCAGAAGCCTCATTTTTCCAATGCAGAGATGATCTATAAAAGACGCCATTGGAGGGAATTGCAGGTAACCTGATTTGTGTGAGCCAGAGAGAAAGAGACAAATAAAATAGATTGTCTAGTCTTGGTTATGACTAATGCCCCAGTGTTTCCCTTTCTGAGGAAACTGTCTGGATTCTGGGATTGCCTCAGACGAGGGTTCAGTAAACAGTAAATACTCAAAAATAGCTAATCTTAGTAAGCTTGAGAAAACGTATTAATTCTTTTTTGAAGTAGGTGGATGTAGGCATGGGACAAATAATTGTGATGATCAAAAACAAAAAATCTGATGTTGTTCTCAGTGCCATTTCAACTGGTTATTTAAATGTCAGTATCAAACAATTTAATTTTTGTTTCTAGTTCAGAGACATTTATTTGAAGAAAAAGTGATTTGCCATTCTTTATTCAGGCCAGAACTAAAGGTGAAGTGTGTGTACATGTGTGTACAGTATATAGACCCCCCCCCCCCATATAAAACTCTTCTATCCCAGTTTACTGTGGTAAAACAACAGAAATACATGTTAGGCTCATCTCAGTTTTAGAGGACAACATACCATAATTACCCATTCATTAATATTGGGAAAATAAATGAAAATGCTCAGCAGATTTACAGTTTTTCTCGATTGCTTAAACACATTTTAAGTGGAAATTTAAGAGGAAATTATTCCTCTTTTTTGCAAAACTTTAAACACAAATCCATAACTTCTAACCCAAATCCCCAAACGTCCTATATTCCACTCAAAACAACTCAATCTTGCTGAAAAAACAAACTTTGCTCTCAGACACGACAAACAAACCCTCAAAAACACACACACTACAACATAGTCTTACACACTCATGAGATAAATTTACAAAAAAAATACTACCAAAAACAGTAATAAGTGTTGCTTGTGGTACTCCCCAAGTGTTTTATTCCTTAATTTAATGTACTGTAGAGTACAGTACAATACAGCAAACAACAACAAAAATAATTATTCTACCCCAGCATCCAGTCTTTGGTCTGGGACAGGCCAAATAACCTCTTCAACATCACAGGCTATATTGGCCCTGGCCAGTGAGCGGGGGTAAAATCCTCTTGCATGCCTGATCCAACCCTGGCACGGATCAACTAAAATATCTGAGACTGCATGTCTTCTTGCCCTTGCCCTTCCTCTATCTCTTCTATTCTGTCGCCCTCCTCCTCCTTCTCCTCCTCTTCATCCTCCTTCTCATCCTCTTCCTCTTTCTCCTCCTCATCTTCCTCTTTCTCCTTCTCATCTTCCTCTTTCTCTTTCTCATCTTCCTCTTGCTCCTCTTCCTCTCTGTACTCCCTCTCCACCTCCTACTCTTCCTCTTCCTTCATTTCTTTCTCTACTCCCTACTCCTTCTCCTCCTTCTCTTTGGTGTCCTTGACATCTTCCTTCACGTCTCTCTGGATCAATTGTTTCAAACCTGAATACAGTTTTCTTTGGTGCATTTCTCGAATCATCCTTACTGTAATATTTGCAAAGAAGTATGTGCATTTCTCAAACAATTCGTACAAACAGCGCCACACAATGGATTACCTGCAAAAGCCTGTAACTTACAAAAATATTTAGTTCATCTCTCAAAAGTATTTGTCGATGAACATATCAGTGCCATCAGAATGAAAAGTCCTTGTGTCATTGTTCACAAACAAGATAGGCACAATGCGTAGTTATGTTGTCAATGGAACACTGCACTCTGTTAGTATTACCTGATGTAAACTATGGCAACAGTTTGGGTGACAGTTACTGTGTTGAAATGCAGAAGGCTGCACTTCTTATGTATGCCATATATCCATTTCAAATACAAATTTACACATTACTATATGTAGGATATTGATTGAAAAAGACTGGATATGATTCACAGTTACACTTTTACTGGTCTGACATACAACGTCATTGTGACATAGAAAAGAAAAAGAAATATGGGCACAAAGGTGAAAATAAAAATGTGATAGTCCACTGTCAGAATTTGTTACTCTTGTCCTCTGTCTATATATGCTTTTCAGCTGAAGGTTCATTGGATACTTTGAGCTATTTCAGAGAACTGGTTTGTCATTGGTTGATCTATATTCTCTTCATTAGTAAAAGTCAAGATTCACTTGAACAATTACAGTTTTTCTCAGTGGCTTTGGTGCATTTCTCAGATCATAAATGAAATTCTCAAAACTTGTTCAGCCTCCACATCATCTAGTCACTTGTGCACATCATAAAAACAGTTTCTCATTCTTTTGAACAAGTTGGGATTGCTTTGGTACATTCATGCAATTGATTACGTACATTTGTCTGCACTTTCCTACATTATCAGCTACTATTGTCATGTGTCTCAAAATGCATTACATAGCTCTCTGTGCAATAGTCTTTCCCCTCAAAACATCTAGTCATTAGTTCATCGTATAGGTCATTAATTGCAAAATGGTTGATCTAGCGGTCATAAACTGTCAAGCATATTTTCTACACATTTCTATTAGACTTTTTGTAAATTTGCAATGAATTGTGCAGGTGAAACTTGACTTTCACTAATGAAAAGAATGTAGATCACATGACAAACCAGTTCTCTGAAATAGCTCAAAGGTACATCTTATGAACCTTCAATTGGAAATCATATATAGACAGAGGATA
Source organism: Aspiorhynchus laticeps (assembly GCA_023376895.1). Taxonomy (NCBI): domain Eukaryota; kingdom Metazoa; phylum Chordata; class Actinopteri; order Cypriniformes; family Cyprinidae; genus Aspiorhynchus; species Aspiorhynchus laticeps. The sequence goes on along the minus strand of JALXFT010002757.1, from coordinate 4,460 downwards.
ACACAGAAATGACAAATGCTGACGATGGATGAACATCAAACAAACCACCAGGATCAACAGATGAGAGGAAGAAGAGGAGTAAGGATGCATGGAAGTGTACAGAGGCAAAACAGAGGAAGAGGCAGAAGAGGCCAAGGGCAAAGGTGAATATCAGATGAAATAAGGGCCACTATTGTGGATCATGCTGTCAATCATGGCCTTACAATGGCTGAAGGGTGCAGCTAAATATTGGGAGATCGACCATATCCTCAATAATTAAAACATTTCGAAACAGTCTCTTTCAATCAATATCCCACATACAGTAATGTGTAAATTTGTACTTTTGAAATGGATATATGGCATACAAGAAGTGCAGCCTTATGCATTTCAATACAGTAACTGTCATCCAAACTGTTGCCATTTACATCAGGTAATACTAACAGAGTGCACTGTTATATTGACAACATGACTAAGCATTTTGCTTGTGATCAATGACACAATGACTTTTCATTCTGATGGCACTGATATGTTAATTGACATAAATACTTACTTTTGAGAGTTGAACTAAAGATTTTGAGTAAGTTGCAGCCTTTTGCAGGTAATCCATTGTGTGGTTCTGTTTGTACGAATTGTTTTGAGAAATGCACATACTTCTTTGCAAATATTAAGGATGATTCGAGAAATGCACCAAAGCGACTGAGAAAAACTGTAATGGCAAATTTATAAGAAGTCTAATAGAAATGTCTAGAAAATATGCTTGACAGTTTATGACAACTAGATCAACCATTTTGCATTTAATGACCTATACGATGAACTAATGACTAGATGTTTTGAGGGGAAAGACTATTGCACAGAGAGCTATGTAATGCATTTTGAGACACATGACAATAGTAACTGATAATGTAGGAAACCGCAGACAAATATAAATAATCAGTTGCATGAATGTACCAAAGCAATCGCAACTTGTTCAAAAGAATGAGGAGCATTTTATGATGTGCACAAGTGACGAGATGATGTGGAGGTGGAACAAGTAGTTCTGAGAATTTAATTTCTGATCTGAGAAATGCACCAAAACCACTGAGAAAAAACTGTAAGCTGACTTTGGTCCTTTTATCAATCCGTCAAAGGTTCTGATTGATGTGTGAACAATTTTGAATCCTAGTGTTTCCACTTGGGTAAATGTGTGCAAATTGAGCTCAAACTGTGCTGACTTGAGTGAACAATATTGAATGCTAGTGCTTTCTAAATGACCACATGGTGTAAGAAATGTAGGGATTTGTGTGTAGAGTTTTGCAGTAACAGTTCACCAAATATGACTCATGTGTCAAAGCAGGGGAATAGTGTTTATAGTTTAGGGAAATGGGCGTGCTTTATTAAAAATAGCGTTATGGTTTTGAAATGTTAGTTCAAAAGCATGCTTATAGTGTTTTAGCAATCGAGAAGTACTGCAAAATAATAATAATAAAATGATAACTGTGTGTGTGTTTGTCTCTGTGTGTGTGCATTTTCCCCCTCTCTATGTGGATTTTCTAAAACTGCACACACTAGCTGTGTTATAAATTGATCTTATCTACATAAATCTAATTTATTTTGTGCAGAACGATCTGTTACTTTAACACAAGCACTCCTCCATTTATCTGTATTTGAATTGTTTAATTTTGACTAATTATTCTAAGGTTGGATGTGCAAGATTCAGGTTTAGTGGAAACATGGAAACGACAATCACTGAGGTTCAGAATGTTTTTTTTTTTATGACAGGAACAGTATAACGACAACAATCCATTTTGTAAAATCTTGTGGAGTACACAACTGGGAGGTGGAACATTCACCATTAAGAAGTGGTCTGTTCTTTGTTCCCAAAAGCAATAACGATGTCAGCAATTCTGCACAACATTGTGGTGCATGAGAGCATGCCCTTGGGTGTCAGAGAGGAGGAGGAGAAGAATGTTATAGAAGAGTAGGGAGAGGATGTGGGAAGACATCTTTATGAGCCAGGGCATCTGCAATATATGGTCAGTTGTCATGCATGACAGTAAGCGAATAAAGCATTTCTCCCTAGTTTGAAATGAATTAGACTAAACTGAAGAAGATTTTGATAGTAATTATTTTCAAGGGATTCAATTTTTTTTCAAAAGCTAAATTATTATGAATCTTAACGATAAAAAAACACCAGAGGACAAAACATGTTTGGCTAGGTTATCTCACAAAACAGCATTCTGCTGAGATTCAGTGGAATTTGAATTTCAGACATGTACTTGTCTTATTTACTATTTATTTAAAAAAATATGCAAAGTAACATCTGCTGCAGACATTAATATTTCTAGTGTCAGAAACTTGTGTGTGACAATTAAGATACTATATCAGTGAGGTAGGAACTCCACTGTTTTTCTTATCTTATGTGCCACTTATTATTATAATTTTGCTTGCTAAAATGTGTCCACACCAATATTTAAAGTTTTTAAAGTAAAACTGATTATGCTTTTAATTATGTGCATGCACCTGTAAAAGTAGAACTGATTTTACATATATTTTCAAAGATACCCTTCCCTAAACCTAACCACTTCTCAGCAATATAAAACATGTAACAGGTTGCATGTCAAAATGTGACCATCAGACCAAAAATAATATTTTGCAGGTGTCACTAAACTGCTTCTAATTGCAGCATTCGCCATTTAGTTTGTGTTTATTTAGATGCCAGACTGGAAAAAAATTATAATAATTTGCATTATTGAAAGTGTTTTGATAACAAGAATTACGAGATGACAAGTTAGCATGTGAACGCTCTAGTCAAATCTTACAATTATGTAAACCTTTCTTTCTGAATCTGCCCTATGTACTGTATACACATCAAGCACATTGTTCTTATATGTGATTGTTGATTTATTTCTCTCGTATTGTTTTTCACTTCAGGATAATCCCATTGATGAGTGTTTGAAATAAATTGTTATAATAAGCATTTGGAGTGAAATGCCTGTAAGCTACTAGTTTCTTTTGCTTCCTTTATCTGAATTTGTGTTATAAAACTATCGGCCCTCCAGATGCCTTGCATAGACTTCCATCAATTCGTTACATTAAATAATTACAACTTAATACAGGCCCTATTGCAAAAGATAAGTCTTCCATTGACGGAGAATTAAAGAAATGGATGGCAGTCCTTTCCTCAGGTTTAAGAAATGCTTCAGGGGGGTCATTTCACACTTATTTTCTTGCTCGGGAAGACTTCCATTGAAAATTATTGGCTAAGTGCATTTTTTTCCATGGGAATAATGTGTGAAAGGTTTTCTTTGTGGAGATTGGTTAGTGATCTTTCATCAAGGACTTATGAATCTGAGTACTACCTGATCAGTACAATTTTCATGGCATATAATGTTAAATCAAATGCATGTACTGAGGTTCTGAATGTGTAAAGGAAGGAAGAGGCTTTTATTTTTTTATTTTGTCTTCCTGCTGGGCTGTAATGTCAGGAAAGTGTATGTTTATATAATCACAGCTGAACAGCATGTATCCTCTACTATTCAATTTCACAATATCCTCCATGTCTGTTTACTTAAAAGGCAGCATCAACTCCACACCATGGGAGCCCTTATTTTAACATCAATAAATGACTGCTAACCCATGATGCATTTATCTGCGTGCTATTACTAACAGATAAACCATTCGGGAACAAAAAAAAATACACACAGAATTTAGCCTTTAGCCACTTTTCTATAATTGTGAACGTTTGTTACCCATTTGTTGCTCATGCTTGTAAATGCTAATTTGTAAGTCATTTGTATGCCCATTAACACAGATTGGTGTGTGTGTTTGTGTGTGTTTGTTTTGGCTGGGCACCCAGTGACATTGGCACTACTTTATACTGAACATCTGGACTATGAATTTGCTTTGTCGCCCATTCTGTTTTTATATCTCTCATTACTTCCATACAAAATAACATGTAGCCTATACATATTTACTCAAGCATCGAAACACAGATATGAATGTACACACAGGAACATATACAATATGACTATACAAGGACACTAATAAGGGATAGTTCACCTGGAAATGAAAAAATGCTGTTAATTTACTCATCCACGGGCCTTTCAAGATGTAGGTGAAAAATAATTAAATTTATAAAATGAATACATGTGTCTCCTCGCAATATATTAAAGCCTTATGTAGTGAAACGCTTGGTCTGTGCAAGAAACATAATTTGCAAGATTAACTGTAATACATATCATCAGGCAATGGCGAAATCCAGTTTTTTTATTTTATTTTCAACGAATAAAAAAAGTCAGTTACACTTTACTTGAAGGGGTGTGCATAATACTGACATGACACCTTCATAATCATGACATGACACATGTCATGAATATGAAGGTTTTTTAAGCATGTTTATGATAACTGTCATTAAGTGTCATTCGCTCAGTTATGTCATTTTTAATGCAAAGATGACATTGTTTGAGATGTCTTTGTAATGTGCTAGGGTTAGGGGTAAGGGT
>JALXFT010002756.1:0-59859 GCA_023376895.1 Aspiorhynchus laticeps | reverse complement strand
TAGTGTGGGTGGGGGTCCCGATTCTGTCCGGCTGTGGGTTTTGTTGTTGGCGTGGGGTGGCAATATGGGCCTGGGGCATCTGGGGGTTCCCTGGGGGTGGGTTTCTTGGGGGGTTCGGCGCTGGGGCTGCGGCCTTGGCCTGGATGGGGTGTTGGTGACTCTTGGATGCTGTTTCTCTGACGGCGGCATGCGGCGCTGCTGGGGATGCCTGTGCCGGCGGACGTAGGTTGCCAGCCTGGCGGCCGCACTGTTCCAGGGTTGGTCCGGGGGGGGGGGGGGGGGGGGGGGGTGGGTTGGGGATCTGGGGGCGCTCTGCCGCCGGGTTGGGGTTACGGCCGGGCCTGGGGGGCTTGGGTCCTGGTTGGTGTGCCGCCGGGAGCATGGGTTGGTGCATGCGCTTGGGCCCGGCTCTGGTGTGGGGGTCTTCGATGCATCGGTGCCTCCGCGGGGGGGGTCCAATAGAGGCGGGGTTAACGGGCTTTACCTGGGTGTCTTATTGTCTCATGTAGTTTGGGAACTGACTGGATGATGGGGTGGGGTAGTTTTTCCTCTGGTGTGGGGTCTGGTGGGCCGCCCCGGGCTGCCTTGGGCCCTGGTCTGGATGGGCCTGGGCCCCCCGCCCTGGGCAGATTTGGGGTAACGGGGGTGCCTATGGGGGTCAGCGGGGGAGCTGGCTCCAGAGGGGGGGGTATTTTGCCCCCTCTGATGCTTTCCTCCCCATCCCTAAGGCTTCACTTCTCCCGCTCCATCACACCAACACATAGGTAGGGTTTTGAGGTGCGGGTGCGTCGCTGGGATGCGGGGGAGGTGGTACTCCTCTGTCTCCTCGTGGCCGCCTGCATCTCAATTACACATTACAGCTTAGACATTCTCATTACTTACTGTCACATGACACATACATATAGGGCCTTGGGGGTGGGCACACTGAATGGCATCCGGAGGGCGGTCTGTTCATTCAGCCTTCCCTCTGGTGCCAGTGCCCACTTCTCAATTTTAAGTTGCACATAGACATTGAGGGCTCTGGGGAGGGGACGAGCTGACACAAGCTTGTGGAGGGTGCCCCTCCCCTGTTTTAAAGCACCCCTGTTTTAAAGCACCTTAGAACAACATACACCAACACTACATCTGAGCGGGTGGGGTGAAGCGTGGGGTCTTTTTTTTTTTTTTTTTTTTTTTTTTTTTTTCTCACACCCCTGTTCTCTGTTCTCTGTCTGGGGCCGGGGGCTGTGAGGATGAGCTGGCCGCCCGGTCGGGGTCTGGCCTGTTGATTTTCTCTGCTGCTGCGGGGACCGGGGTGGTCTTCCTGTCCTCACGCCGGAGCGAAGGGGGTTCAGCTCTGGGATCGGGCGCTTACTACCCCTCTGGGGGTGGTGGTGCCTGGACCTAGGAGTATAGAGTGCATATGGGGAGTGTAATTGTGGGTACCTTGTCTATTTTTGTATGTCTACATGTGGGGCGAGGGTGTGAATATTCGTTTGCGTGCATGAGGGTGGGAACATATGCTTGTGTATATGTGTGCTTGTCGTCTACGTCTATGTGTCAGGTCGGGCCTTAGACTCCACCTCACTCATCATCTTAGTCGACCCCCATGCCACCGGTGCGTTGATGATTTCTCGCGCCGGGGCAGGATGCTCGGGCGAGCGCCGGCCCACTCTCGGCGGTCGATTGGGAGGGCCTGGCCCTACTGGCCTTGCTGGGCCCCGATTGTGGGGTGGGGGGCCTTTGGGTCTCCAGGCCCAGGGCCCGGTCCGCCCTGGTGTGGTCGGCTGCCGGTGGAGCCTGCGGGCTTGCCACCACGGCACCCTGGGGCGTCTACACTGTGGCTGTCGGAGGTCCCACCTTCGGGCTCTCCTCTGCCCTTTTCTGAGTGGAGGCCGCGGTAGTCCCTGCGGTGGTTCTCCTGGGGGTCCCGTGCCCTGGGGGGCCTCCGGATGTTTGGGGCCCGGGTCTTTTCCGTGCCTGCTTCATGCCTTGCGGGATGGGGCTGTTGTTCCCCACACACACTATTAAACATTTACATGGAGGAACCTTATGAACACAAGCGCGCTCACACACACAGGTGTACACTCAAGCATTCACATTGGTATAAAAACAGGTGCTCACAGACACACATTGTCTTGATCTGCTGTTGCTTCAAAACCTATTTTGTAATATTAGTTATGTGTGCTGCTCAATAACATTTAACATTTAGAATTTATTGTGATTCATACAGATGTTGGTTGTTGCTGCAGTCTCTTTGATGTTGTGTCTTCGGTTGTTTTCTTCTGTTGTTTTCTCTTTTTGTCAGCAGGTATCGAAGCAAATTGTCTTTTTTTTTCTTTCCTCTCTCTCTCTATCCCCCATTCTCCTTTTTTCTCTCTCTCTCTCTCTCCCCCTTCTCTGTTGACTTTCCCCACAACCTTTTTTTTTTTTTTATGTATTTTTTTTTTTTTTTTCCTTTCTTCTTTCTTCTTTCTCTCTCTTGTTTTATCTGTCCCCTGGTCTTGTCTGTCACAGTGTGGTTAAGTAAAAGGGTATATAAAATTAAATTAATTAATTAATATAAAAAAAAAAATAAATAAATAAATAAATAAATAAATATATTTAATAAAAAAAAAAAAAAAAAAAAGAAACAAGGCTGTGAATGATGATAGCATAACCACGCATATGTACTGTCATGTGTTATCTGTGCTACTGACAGACCAAAAAAAAAAAAAAAAAAGAGTGCATAGTCACCACAACAAAACAGTTTAGAAATGTTCTGAAGTGCAAATACACATTTTCTTCTTATTTTTCCCCTCATTCTCCCTCGTTTCCCTCATTTCCTTAAATACTGTGCTATTTGGATGTAAATATCATGATGCAAAACACGTTTATTTGCATATTCTATTTGAATCAGGCGGTAAATGCAGCGTGTATATGAAAATACACTGCACTGCACGTGAAAGTTATGCTCCTTCCACTCTACTCAGAGTTCAAATGACAAAAAATAATAAATATAACAAAATATTGTATAAATTGCAACTATATTTTGTCAAAAGTGAAAACTAAAACGTGTAAAAAAAATAACACTGTGCAGAACATAGCAGCCGCCTATAATCTATTATGATAATTCAGTTACACAGTCTGCTACACAGTCACTGGGCGTGGAAGTAGGTGTTACAGGCCCTTTGTTTTGTGAGCCCAGCGCTTTAACCTATGTGAGGACGGCTTTGCCTTTCCCTAAACTGGGCCTGATGAGCCGGAAGGCAGTTGTCATGAAAATGAGTGTGGCTCATTATTAACTTGTGACGCCTTCACCGATATGGCTCTGCTTTTGCGATTTAGCATGAAGATGGTTCAGCTATTCAATTAATCTAACTTCAACATTAAGCATCAAGCACCCCAAGCCTACAGTAAAGTGACACATGATCAGAGAACGAATTCAGGGCACTTACTGGCTTATTCACATATCAATGAGGTGAAAAGAGGAGAAACTTAAGAAGAAAAATCCAGAAAAAGAATATGACCTTCTCCTGGAGTCCATATTCTTGCTATTAACTGGCAGAACCTTTAGAAATCTGATGGACAAAGCTTTCAAAAAGGACCTAAAAATGAGTGCAAACAAATGACAGAATATACATTTTTGAGTGAACTATCCCTTTAAGCCATTCACAGTCACAGTAATTGTTTTGTCACCATGATGAGTCATAATTACGTTGACTATTAAGGAGGGAATATTTTTTTGGGGAATTTTTCAAAGCACTGGGTGGAAGAAATGCTTCAAACCTTTTCACAGACAGTTGAATCTGACATTGAATTTGACTTTCTCAAACAAGTCACCAAAAAAGTCTTTAATAATCAGGTGGCGATCACAGCTCATATCAAACAGAGACAGCGTGTCGACTCGACAATGCCACGCATAGAGAGGAAGCTATTTCTGAAACAAATTGCTAGGTTGGCACAGGATTGTTCCATGTCACAACACACTCGGATTCAATCCTACTATTCACATTTTAAAGCCTCTTCAAACTAACATGGGAGTCAATTATGCAGAGAGAAAGTAGAAGGTAGTCTTCACCCACATCACATGAGACAAAAAACCTGTGTGTTTATAGGTATACAAGAAGAAATGCAAATATCTTTAGAATAAAGTTTCTCAAAAGTATCCATTACAAAATATGAACAACCAGACAAACCCAGACATAACCAGCATAAAATTATAACATATATCTAATATATATATATATATATATATATATATATATATATATATATATATATTAATATCCTTAATATTCTCATATATATATATATATATATTAATATCCTTAATATCCTCATATATACTGTGTATATATATATATATATATATATATATATATATATATATACAGTATATATATATGCATCCTTGCTGAGGATATTAATTTCTTTAAAAATGTTTTGAGTCCTAAATTAATTACTTAATTTAAATACACATTTAAATGATTGCAAAATTACTTAAGCACATTTAGCACCCATTTAAACTTTATTGCTGATGGTTCGCAATGAAGACTTTTCCACTGAAAAATGTCACAACTGCTAATAGTCTAAAGTTGTTTTGTTTTTCCATGCTACATTCATCTCCCAGTCGGCAGTTTTGTGTGGAGTTTTGGCTCACAGAACAACTGTAATGACTGAGAACCAGAAAAACAATTTGTTTATTCTTGTGAGTCACAGAATTCAACTTGTTTTCTCCTTGTCCCTCTCTGCTTTTTGCTGAAGTACTGTGCAGTCCTGCTGTGTTTATTAAAACCACTGGGCCAGCAGGGGTGAATTAGTTACACAGAAACTTTGTGTCTGATGTCTTGGCCCGAGATCTGTAAAGCTGGGTCGGGGTGAGACGGTCTGTGTTGAGATCACTGGGCTTGATATGAAGGCAGTGCCATACCTGTGATGCCATCTGTGCCACCCGGCCCGCCGCACACATTATGCCACCTGCCACTGGAAAGCACTGGATGAACATCTCTCTCTCACTATATATATATATATATATATATATATATACATACATACATACATACATACATACATACATACATACATACATACATACATACATACATACATACATACATACATACATACATACATACATACATACATAAATAAAGAAAGAAAATTAAATTAATTCAGAATTAAATTTAATTTTCAGAATATAAAATATGATGCAACCATATTTTTAATTTGTTTTTATTGTTGTTACCAGTACAGATACCTAAACAAGATACCTTTAAAATGAGATAAATTTTCTAGAGCACTAAAAGTATGTAACATTTTAAAATGGTTAGTTCCAGCCCTCAGATTTGACTGGCTAAGAAGAAGGCTTCCTGAAGCCAAAAAGGCTTTTTGATTGGGATTATTCACAAACAAACAATCAAACAAATAAATAAATATATAAACAAATAAATGAAGTCATCACTGCTGTCATTCCAAACTTTTTGTTTTTGTTCATGCAGTAGAACACAAAATACCAAACTATCACTTAAGTGACTCTTTCTGCAGGTTACACTGTTACGCCAGTAGGTGGCGACAAGTGTTTTTACGAGTGACTCATTTAACTATTCATTCAGCTGATTCATTCAAAGAAACAGATTCATTCAGGAACAAACAAGTTCTAAAGTTTCCAACATATGCTCACTTCAGAAGTAATAAGTCATTTGGATACTTTTGTACAACTTTTTTATGAATACTGTGAATTCAGATATACATACAGTAAGAAAGTATGAAATTTTGGATGCAGCCACTGTCTTTTTGAATTTACTCAATCGATTTATTCAAAAAAATAATGATTCAGTCAGAAACTAAACTGCAGTGTACTGCTTATAGACATGCAATATGCAATAGCTCTGCAGTGCCTTCATTTAGAACTCGTTCCATTGGTGAAGCAACAATTGACAAAGTAACTAACAACACTGTCTCTAAAATGATTAGAGATTTTGCAGTTTATTTTTCTGATCCATTTGCATTTTATTTTTAAGAGTATATTTTACTAAATTGATTTAGGCTTTAAACAAGAAAAAGTTGTTTGCAATTGAGGTAAGAATAATTAACCAAATTCAACATCTATAAGTAGTCTTACTATCTCACAGTAAAATTACACATCTCAGTTTTGCATTTTGAGTATTCTTGTTCAGATATTTTGATATTTTTACTGGATAATAACACAAAAGTGTAGATTACAAATATTTTTTTTTCTGTAAAGTGGATCACTTACGAGTCATTTTAAATGATACACTCTCTCTTTCACAAATGTCCTGTTTGATTTTGCAGCACTGACATTGTTATTATAGGTCCGATGTGAGAGCAGTGTGTTTGTGTTCAGTGGTGCCCGTACCAATGTCAGCATTTGTTTCCCTCAGTGAGCCTGTTACTGCCCCCTTGGGGACCCCTGATGAGTTTCTTAAGTGAGATGCTCCGCATTGTCACAACGTTTTCACAACGCTGCATTAGACGAGGCTGAGAGCGCCTTTCATCACGGTTGTGTCTAAATGAGCCTTGTCAGGCTTGAAAATGTGTGCTGGTTTCGTTGCCTGCTATGGCTGTTCATCTCTCTCTCTCACGCTTTCTTTCCCACTCTCTGTTATTTGCACTGGTGTCAAAAGTATTCACATTCATTACTCAGGTAGAAGTATAGATACTAGGGTTTAAAAAGACTTCTGTAGAAGTTGAAGTATCAACTCAAGCTTTTTACTCAAGTAAAAGTGAAAAAAGTACTGGTTTCAAAACTACTTAAAGTATAAAAGTAAAAGTAATGTAAGGAAAAAAATGCCATTAAGGACAAAAGCTTATGCCGCGCCACAGAGGCCTATTGTGCACTACCCCACCTCCTCAAAATAAAACATTTTTCTGAAGGCCATAATGACTATAATGTTATATTAAGATGTTAATGTTGAAAAATTTGGGATGCACTAGGCTACCTGTTTCAGCCGCATATATGCCCATTGAAAATGAACACATTTTAGTACAATGCAAATACATAAAAAAAACATATATGTGTACTACTGAGCATTAACGTGTTTCATGGAGCGGAAGATGATCCTGGCTACAAACCTCCTTGCTGGTGCTTGGTTGGGACATTTCGCTCGAGTTCTCTTCTTGAGTCTCTGCCACGGACACTGTTGCCAACTCTCGCGAGACAAATAAGCAACCGCAGCTTCAAAAACAAGCCCAATATTTTTTTTGATGATTTATTATCATCAATATTATTTATTAACAATTTTTATCCAGCAGAATTCTATAAAGAATTCTGGGCTATTCTGGCACCAACATTCTACAGAATGTTGCAGGAAACCAAAGAAAATGGCAGACTTCCACCAAATATGAATTCTGCCAACATTAGTCTCTTACTAAAACCAGGCAAAGACCCTGTATTGCCTACTAGCTATCGTCCAATATCCCTTATTAATGTGGACACTAAAATAATCTGCAAAGCTATCTCAAAAAGAATAGAGAAGATAACCCCTCTCATAATTCATTCCGACCAAACTGGTTTCATAAAAGGGAGGCACTCCTCAACAAATACACGTAGGTTACTTAACTTGATAGACTATTCATGCAATAGAAACCTTCAAATTACAATATTGTCTCTAGATGCAGAAAAAGCTTTTGATAGGGTTAACTGGAATTTTCTATTTGCAACTTTACACAAATTTGGTTTTGGAAACGCTTTCATAAACTGGTTAAAAATATTATATAACTCTCCAACAGCATGTGTCAGGACAAATGACCAAACGTCCTCTAGCTTCTATCTTAAGAGGGGCACCAGGCAGGGATGCCCCCTCTCCCCCTCACTGTTTGCAATTTTTATTGAACCACTAGCAGCAGTAATTAGACAGACAACAGTGATTAAAGGCATTAAATGCAAGAATGTAGAGCATAAAGTTAGTCTTTACGCAGATGATGTGTTACTTTTTCTTCAACATTCACAAACCACTCTCTCTGAGGTAATTACATTAATAAACTCTTTCTCAAGAGTCTCAGATTATTCAATAAACTGGTTAAAATCAACAGTTCTTCCAATTAATTGCTCCTTCCAGAATTCTTCCACTCCACTGGAATCTGGAAATATTAAATATTTAGGTATTAATGTTTCTCCTAAGCTGGCAGATTTGATTAAATTAAACCACATCCCACTTTTAAAGAAGGTAGAAGATGATCTAACCAGATGGAGGTCTCTACCCATATCACTCATGGGAAGAGTCGCCTCAATAAAAATGATGGTTTTGCCAAGAATTAATTATTTATTTGCAATGATCCCGAGCAAACCACCACCTGACTGGTTTAGATCTCTGGACTCCTCCATCTCTAAATTCCTTTGGAAAGGTAAACCCCCGCGTATTAGCTTAAAAACGCTGCAAAAGACCAAGGATAAAGGAGGACTAGATCTACCTAACTTTTACCACTATTTCTTAGCCAATAGGCTTCAACACATTTCAGGGTGGTTAAAACACACCCTCTTCGATGAGCCATGGCTAGATGTAGAACAGGCATTATGCAATAATATAGAGATTTCGGATCTGCCATTCATTAGCTCGATCAGTAAACGACACGTATGCTTTAAAAGCATCAGTATCAGCTCTTCTCTGACAGCATGGTGGGAGTTTCTAAAAATGACGGCGTCTTCACTAATCCCATGCAAACGTACCCCCATCTGGAACAATCCTGACATATTGCTAAACAACAATATGATAAACTTCACAGATTGGAGTTGTAAAGGTATTAAATACCTGGAACATATATTCGAAGGGTCAGACTTTATTCCCTTTGACAAATTAATTAAACAATATGGGATTAATAAGAACAGATTTTTAGAATATCAACAAATTAAATCTATTGTAAAAAGGAAATTTAAGTCTAATCATATCAATTTACAAATACCACCAAGTGTGGCAGATTTTCTTAATCTCAAAACCCCCAAATTAATGTCTAAAATATACAGGGCACTTTCCAAAATAGATGAATCAGTATCACTTCCTATTGCAAAATGGGAAGCAGATCTATCAGTAAGCTGGGACCATAATTTCTGGTCTCAGATATGTTTAAAAACCTTTGAACTGATTAGAAATCCTGGTTTACAATTAATACAATACAAAATTCTGCATAGAGTGCACTACACAGGTCATCGGATGTTCAGGATGGGTTTTACAGCTTCTAACAACTGCTTACACTGTAAAGGCAATACACCTGACAATTACATCCACGCTCTATGGTTCTGTCCACCTGTTCAGAGGTACTGGTACAGGATTTGTGAAGACTTATCAAAGTGTCTTAAATGCTCTATTCCAGCCTCTCCTTTAGTCTGCTTGTTGGGCGACCTAGATGGTGTCACTACAGAAGATAACACAATCCACATGGCTTTCACTGCCCTATGCATTGCTAAGAAGACTGTCCTCATGAACTGGAAAAATAAAAATAATCTTAATATCAACCAATATAGAGATTATTTGTGGGATTATATTAGCCTTGAAACAGCTTTTGCTGACACATTAGATCAATCTCTCTGGGCTCCTTTGATCAGCTCCATCACCTAGTGTGGGTGGGGGTCCCGATTCTGTCCGGCTGTGGGTTTTGTTGTTGGCGTGGGGTGGCAATATGGGCCTGGGGCATCTGGGGGTTCCCTGGGGGTGGGTTTCTTGGGGGGTTCGGCGCTGGGGCTGCGGCCTTGGCCTGGATGGGGTGTTGGTGACTCTTGGATGCTGTTTCTCTGACGGCGGCATGCGGCGCTGCTGGGGATGCCTGTGCCGGCGGACGTAGGTTGCCAGCCTGGCGGCCGCACTGTTCCAGGGTTGGTCCGGGGGGGGGGGGGGGGGGGGGGGGGGTGGGTTGGGGATCTGGGGGCGCTCGGCCTCCGGGTTGGGGTTACGGCCGGGCCTGGGGGGCTTGGGTCCTGGTTGGTGTGCCGCCGGGAGCATGGGTTGGTGCATGCGCTTGGGCCCGGCTCTGGTGTGGGGGTCTTCGATGCATCGGTGCCTCCGCGGGGGGGGTCCAATAGAGGCGGGGTTAACGGGCTTTACCTGGGTGTCTTATTGTCTCATGTAGTTTGGGAACTGACTGGATGATGGGGTGGGGTAGTTTTTCCTCTGGTGTGGGGTCTGGTGGGCCGCCCCGGGCTGCCTTGGGCCCTGGTCTGGATGGGCCTGGGCCCCCCGCCCTGGGCAGATTTGGGGTAACGGGGGTGCCTATGGGGGTCAGCGGGGGAGCTGGCTCCAGAGGGGGGGGTATTTTGCCCCCTCTGATGCTTTCCTCCCCATCCCTAAGGCTTCACTTCTCCCGCTCCATCACACCAACACATAGGTAGGGTTTTGAGGTGCGGGTGCGTCGCTGGGATGCGGGGGAGGTGGTACTCCTCTGTCTCCTCGTGGCCGCCTGCATCTCAATTACACATTACAGCTTAGACATTCTCATTACTTACTGTCACATGACACATACATATAGGGCCTTGGGGGTGGGCACACTGAATGGCATCCGGAGGGCGGTCTGTTCATTCAGCCTTCCCTCTGGTGCCAGTGCCCACTTCTCAATTTTAAGTTGCACATAGACATTGAGGGCTCTGGGGAGGGGACGAGCTGACACAAGCTTGTGGAGGGTGCCCCTCCCCTGTTTTAAAGCACCCCTGTTTTAAAGCACCTTAGAACAACATACACCAACACTACATCTGAGCGGGTGGGGTGAAGCGTGGGGTCTTTTTTTTTTTTTTTTTTTTTTTTTTTTTTTCTCACACCCCTGTTCTCTGTTCTCTGTCTGGGGCCGGGGGCTGTGAGGATGAGCTGGCCGCCCGGTCGGGGTCTGGCCTGTTGATTTTCTCTGCTGCTGCGGGGACCGGGGTGGTCTTCCTGTCCTCACGCCGGAGCGAAGGGGGTTCAGCTCTGGGATCGGGCGCTTACTACCCCTCTGGGGGTGGTGGTGCCTGGACCTAGGAGTATAGAGTGCATATGGGGAGTGTAATTGTGGGTACCTTGTCTATTTTTGTATGTCTACATGTGGGGCGAGGGTGTGAATATTCGTTTGCGTGCATGAGGGTGGGAACATATGCTTGTGTATATGTGTGCTTGTCGTCTACGTCTATGTGTCAGGTCGGGCCTTAGACTCCACCTCACTCATCATCTTAGTCGACCCCCATGCCACCGGTGCGTTGATGATTTCTCGCGCCGGGGCAGGATGCTCGGGCGAGCGCCGGCCCACTCTCGGCGGTCGATTGGGAGGGCCTGGCCCTACTGGCCTTGCTGGGCCCCGATTGTGGGGTGGGGGGCCTTTGGGTCTCCAGGCCCAGGGCCCGGTCCGCCCTGGTGTGGTCGGCTGCCGGTGGAGCCTGCGGGCTTGCCACCACGGCACCCTGGGGCGTCTACACTGTGGCTGTCGGAGGTCCCACCTTCGGGCTCTCCTCTGCCCTTTTCTGAGTGGAGGCCGCGGTAGTCCCTGCGGTGGTTCTCCTGGGGGTCCCGTGCCCTGGGGGGCCTCCGGATGTTTGGGGCCCGGGTCTTTTCCGTGCCTGCTTCATGCCTTGCGGGATGGGGCTGTTGTTCCCCACACACACTATTAAACATTTACATGGAGGAACCTTATGAACACAAGCGCGCTCACACACACAGGTGTACACTCAAGCATTCACATTGGTATAAAAACAGGTGCTCACAGACACACATTGTCTTGATCTGCTGTTGCTTCAAAACCTATTTTGTAATATTAGTTATGTGTGCTGCTCAATAACATTTAACATTTAGAATTTATTGTGATTCATACAGATGTTGGTTGTTGCTGCAGTCTCTTTGATGTTGTGTCTTCGGTTGTTTTCTTCTGTTGTTTTCTCTTTTTGTCAGCAGGTATCGAAGCAAATTGTCTTTTTTTTTCTTTCCTCTCTCTCTCTATCCCCCATTCTCCTTTTTTCTCTCTCTCTCTCTCTCCCCCTTCTCTGTTGACTTTCCCCACAACCTTTTTTTTTTTTTTATGTATTTTTTTTTTTTTTTTCCTTTCTTCTTTCTTCTTTCTCTCTCTTGTTTTATCTGTCCCCTGGTCTTGTCTGTCACAGTGTGGTTAAGTAAAAGGGTATATAAAATTAAATTAATTAATTAATATAAAAAAAAAAATAAATAAATAAATAAATAAATAAATATATTTAATAAAAAAAAAAAAAAAAAAAGAAACAAGGCTGTGAATGATGATAGCATAACCACGCATATGTACTGTCATGTGTTATCTGTGCTACTGACAGACCAAAAAAAAAAAAAAAAAAGAGTGCATAGTCACCACAACAAAACAGTTTAGAAATGTTCTGAAGTGCAAATACACATTTTCTTCTTATTTTTCCCCTCATTCTCCCTCGTTTCCCTCATTTCCTTAAATACTGTGCTATTTGGATGTAAATATCATGATGCAAAACACGTTTATTTGCATATTCTATTTGAATCAGGCGGTAAATGCAGCGTGTATATGAAAATACACTGCACTGCACGTGAAAGTTATGCTCCTTCCACTCTACTCAGAGTTCAAATGACAAAAAATAATAAATATAACAAAATATTGTATAAATTGCAACTATATTTTGTCAAAAGTGAAAACTAAAACGTGTAAAAAAAAATAACACTGTGCAGAACATAGCAGCCGCCTATAATCTATTATGATAATTCAGTTACACAGTCTGCTACACAGTCACTGGGCGTGGAAGTAGGTGTTACAGGCCCTTTGTTTTGTGAGCCCAGCGCTTTAACCTATGTGAGGACGGCTTTGCCTTTCCCTAAACTGGGCCTGATGAGCCGGAAGGCAGTTGTCATGAAAATGAGTGTGGCTCATTATTAACTTGTGACGCCTTCACCGATATGGCTCTGCTTTTGCGATTTAGCATGAAGATGGTTCAGCTATTCAATTAATCTAACTTCAACATTAAGCATCAAGCACCCCAAGCCTACAGTAAAGTGACACATGATCAGAGAACGAATTCAGGGCACTTACTGGCTTATTCACATATCAATGAGGTGAAAAGAGGAGAAACTTAAGAAGAAAAATCCAGAAAAAGAATATGACCTTCTCCTGGAGTCCATATTCTTGCTATTAACTGGCAGAACCTTTAGAAATCTGATGGACAAAGCTTTCAAAAAGGACCTAAAAATGAGTGCAAACAAATGACAGAATATACATTTTTGAGTGAACTATCCCTTTAAGCCATTCACAGTCACAGTAATTGTTTTGTCACCATGATGAGTCATAATTACGTTGACTATTAAGGAGGGAATATTTTTTTGGGGAATTTTTCAAAGCACTGGGTGGAAGAAATGCTTCAAACCTTTTCACAGACAGTTGAATCTGACATTGAATTTGACTTTCTCAAACAAGTCACCAAAAAAGTCTTTAATAATCAGGTGGCGATCACAGCTCATATCAAACAGAGACAGCGTGTCGACTCGACAATGCCACGCATAGAGAGGAAGCTATTTCTGAAACAAATTGCTAGGTTGGCACAGGATTGTTCCATGTCACAACACACTCGGATTCAATCCTACTATTCACATTTTAAAGCCTCTTCAAACTAACATGGGAGTCAATTATGCAGAGAGAAAGTAGAAGGTAGTCTTCACCCACATCACATGAGACAAAAAACCTGTGTGTTTATAGGTATACAAGAAGAAATGCAAATATCTTTAGAATAAAGTTTCTCAAAAGTATCCATTACAAAATATGAACAACCAGACAAACCCAGACATAACCAGCATAAAATTATAACATATATCTAATATATATATATATATATATATATATATATATATATATATATATATATTTAATATCCTTAATATTCTCATATATATATATATATATATTAATATCCTTAATATCCTCATATATACTGTGTATATATATATATATATATATATATATATATATATATATACAGTATATATATATGCATCCTTGCTGAGGATATTAATTTCTTTAAAAATGTTTTGAGTCCTAAATTAATTACTTAATTTAAATACACATTTAAATGATTGCAAAATTACTTAAGCACATTTAGCACCCATTTAAACTTTATTGCTGATGGTTCGCAATGAAGACTTTTCCACTGAAAAATGTCACAACTGCTAATAGTCTAAAGTTGTTTTGTTTTTCCATGCTACATTCATCTCCCAGTCGGCAGTTTTGTGTGGAGTTTTGGCTCACAGAACAACTGTAATGACTGAGAACCAGAAAAACAATTTGTTTATTCTTGTGAGTCACAGAATTCAACTTGTTTTCTCCTTGTCCCTCTCTGCTTTTTGCTGAAGTACTGTGCAGTCCTGCTGTGTTTATTAAAACCACTGGGCCAGCAGGGGTGAATTAGTTACACAGAAACTTTGTGTCTGATGTCTTGGCCCGAGATCTGTAAAGCTGGGTCGGGGTGAGACGGTCTGTGTTGAGATCACTGGGCTTGATATGAAGGCAGTGCCATACCTGTGATGCCATCTGTGCCACCCGGCCCGCCGCACACATTATGCCACCTGCCACTGGAAAGCACTGGATGAACATCTCTCTCTCACTATATATATATATATATATATATATATATACATACATACATACATACATACATACATACATACATACATACATACATACATACATACATACATACATACATACATACATACATACATACATACATACATAAATAAAGAAAGAAAATTAAATTAATTCAGAATTAAATTTAATTTTCAGAATATAAAATATGATGCAACCATATTTTTAATTTGTTTTTATTGTTGTTACCAGTACAGATACCTAAACAAGATACCTTTAAAATGAGATAAATTTTCTAGAGCACTAAAAGTATGTAACATTTTAAAATGGTTAGTTCCAGCCCTCAGATTTGACTGGCTAAGAAGAAGGCTTCCTGAAGCCAAAAAGGCTTTTTGATTGGGATTATTCACAAACAAACAATCAAACAAATAAATAAATATATAAACAAATAAATGAAGTCATCACTGCTGTCATTCCAAACTTTTTGTTTTTGTTCATGCAGTAGAACACAAAATACCAAACTATCACTTAAGTGACTCTTTCTGCAGGTTACACTGTTACGCCAGTAGGTGGCGACAAGTGTTTTTACGAGTGACTCATTTAACTATTCATTCAGCTGATTCATTCAAAGAAACAGATTCATTCAGGAACAAACAAGTTCTAAAGTTTCCAACATATGCTCACTTCAGAAGTAATAAGTCATTTGGATACTTTTGTACAACTTTTTTATGAATACTGTGAATTCAGATATACATACAGTAAGAAAGTATGAAATTTTGGATGCAGCCACTGTCTTTTTGAATTTACTCAATCGATTTATTCAAAAAAATAATGATTCAGTCAGAAACTAAACTGCAGTGTACTGCTTATAGACATGCAATATGCAATAGCTCTGCAGTGCCTTCATTTAGAACTCGTTCCATTGGTGAAGCAACAATTGACAAAGTAACTAACAACACTGTCTCTAAAATGATTAGAGATTTTGCAGTTTATTTTTCTGATCCATTTGCATTTTATTTTTAAGAGTATATTTTACTAAATTGATTTAGGCTTTAAACAAGAAAAAGTTGTTTGCAATTGAGGTAAGAATAATTAACCAAATTCAACATCTATAAGTAGTCTTACTATCTCACAGTAAAATTACACATCTCAGTTTTGCATTTTGAGTATTCTTGTTCAGATATTTTGATATTTTTACTGGATAATAACACAAAAGTGTAGATTACAAATATTTTTTTTTCTGTAAAGTGGATCACTTACGAGTCATTTTAAATGATACACTCTCTCTTTCACAAATGTCCTGTTTGATTTTGCAGCACTGACATTGTTATTATAGGTCCGATGTGAGAGCAGTGTGTTTGTGTTCAGTGGTGCCCGTACCAATGTCAGCATTTGTTTCCCTCAGTGAGCCTGTTACTGCCCCCTTGGGGACCCCTGATGAGTTTCTTAAGTGAGATGCTCCGCATTGTCACAACGTTTTCACAACGCTGCATTAGACGAGGCTGAGAGCGCCTTTCATCACGGTTGTGTCTAAATGAGCCTTGTCAGGCTTGAAAATGTGTGCTGGTTTCGTTGCCTGCTATGGCTGTTCATCTCTCTCTCTCACGCTTTCTTTCCCACTCTCTGTTATTTGCACTGGTGTCAAAAGTATTCACATTCATTACTCAGGTAGAAGTATAGATACTAGGGTTTAAAAAGACTTCTGTAGAAGTTGAAGTATCAACTCAAGCTTTTTACTCAAGTAAAAGTGAAAAAAGTACTGGTTTCAAAACTACTTAAAGTATAAAAGTAAAAGTAATGTAAGGAAAAAAATGCCATTAAGGACAAAAGCTTATGCCGCGCCACAGAGGCCTATTGTGCACTACCCCACCTCCTCAAAATAAAACATTTTTCTGAAGGCCATAATGACTATAATGTTATATTAAGATGTTAATGTTGAAAAATTTGGGATGCACTAGGCTACCTGTTTCAGCCGCATATATGCCCATTGAAAATGAACACATTTTAGTACAATGCAAATACATAAAAAAAACATATATGTGTACTACTGAGCATTAACGTGTTTCATGGAGCGGAAGATGATCCTGGCTACAAACCTCCTTGCTGGTGCTTGGTTGGGACATTTCGCTCGAGTTCTCTTCTTGAGTCTCTGCCACGGACACTGTTGCCAACTCTCGCGAGACAAATAAGCAACCGCAGCTTCAAAAACAAGCCCAATATTTTTTTTGATGATTTATTATCATCAATATTATTTATTAACAATTATTTATAACTAATAAATGAGCCTGCAACATATTAAACTGAAACCACTATTTTATCTGAAAAGCAAAAACAGAAGCTATTTTACAAAAATCAGCAAACTGCAACAAAAGTGGGAACAAAACTCATCTCCAATCACCTGTGAGCAGAATAGGATTGGAGAGATGGAAAAGGAGAAAAACACAAGAGCTTCAAAGTGGAGCTGTAACATAGCTACATATTTATAGCCTAAAATATACAGGGGTCATTCTATGGAAATGTCCATTTTTCTGTCCCTAGCCTTTACAGAAATATTACACTTGGTTACAATTTTTTATATTTTCAAATGAAACAATGTGTTATTTGAACAATTACACCTTCTTGAGCCATCAATGTGGCAATATTTGTTTTTAACTAATTATAAAGAATTCCAAGCACCACAAAACTGCTCGTCCCCACAGCCATGTACAGAGGGAACGTGCTTTATTTGAGGTCAAAAACAGGTTTTTCTACCATTTAAAATAAAATAATGTATACATAACTATCAAATAAATGACATAAAAAAACAAAATTCCAAATAAATATTATAGACAAATGTATAAAAAATATTATATTAAATATTATAATAAATTATAATAAAAAATCATTAAGCTGTCATTTATGTGTATTTATGAAGTCAAAAGGTAATCTAATAATGTGGTCTAAGTTAAAAAATAAATACATTTTAAGACATCTTGCCATACCAGGCTATTGAAACCAAATGTATTTACTATTAGGACATGGCTACTTGATTTTTTATTACAGCCTGTGATAATTAATACATTACAAAAACATTGTAAAAATTAGGCTAAAAGAAAGTCATCCCACTCCTCTACGTCTACTTCTGTCATCGCTTGGATTACAGCGTCACGCTTATTTTTTGAATGTGATTTTTCTCCAATGAGGGGCGGAACATATGGAAAATTACGCTACAGCACTTACTGTATATTATTGCACTGGTTGCTATTAACTGCGAGCAGACAGAGTGTCAATCAATGTATTGGAGAATACGGCGAACATAAATAAATAAAAAAAAGTCGTTTGTCAGATTTCCCAAACAAGCAACCATATTTTTTTAAATAAGCCCAAAAAAACGCAACCCGCGACCAGGGATTTTTTTTCCCGCAACTTTACAAAAAAAGAAGCCCAAAATCACGTATAATACGCGGACTTGGCAACTGTGGCCACGGACATCTTCGTACTTGGCTACATACGTCTGCTATGTCCAGTGTTGGGGGTAACGAGTAACAAAGTTAGTATAGCCTACTTATCACAACATTGTCAATCGCAAACGCTAATTTATTCAAACGTCTCTCTACCGAACTACTGCAGCTTAATTTGCGGAGGACGAAGAGAAAGCACCCGTTTGATAAATGAGCCAGTAGTGGAGAAATAATAACTTTTAAGAAATAATCTATTTTGATTAACGACCCCAACACTGGCTATGTCCTTGCTGGAATGAAATGGGAGTAACGAGGCTATTTTTAAAAAGTAAGGAGTAGAAAGTACAGATAATTGCGTGAAAATATAAGGAGTAGAAGTAAAAAGTCGGCTGAAAAATAATTACTCCAGTAAAGTATAGATACCCGAAATTTATACTTAAGTAAGGTAACAAAGTATTTGTACTTCGTTACTTGACACCTCTGGTTATTTGCATGTTGTCTTTGGCTCTGTCTCAAGTTACTTACAGAAATGGGTAGCAATTTAAAAAGATTCACAAGAGTTTTGTGTGCCCCTATAGCAGAAGCTCCAAATAATGTGCCATATGTCTTATTTACTTGAACTCTTATTTACTTTAATTGATTTAGTTGCAAGGCAAGTGTGATATGCTAAACTCTTAATTGACCCCAACATTTTAAATGGTAGTTTATTTATACACAGTATGTTCAACATTAAAATAAAAGTCTCTGTGAATGCATAGTACATTCAGCAATGCATTTACAACTCTCATTTATGGTGGGTGATGGGTCACTCGTTTGACTGTGTAAATCAAGGGCAATTTCTACTTGTACTGGCAGCATGACATTAAGAGCTTTTGATATAGTGATGGTAATGATGATAGCTATCATAACGTGCACCGCTCAGAGTCAGCATTTGTTTTTGAGGCCTAATTTACACTCTTAACCAGGAGGGAGAGAGTCGACAGGCCACATGCTCACTTTCATCTCTTTTATATTTTAATCCAGGGGCTCATTAAAAAAAGATTTTGAAATAACAACAAAAAATGACAACCCACCAGAGTGGTAATAAACATATGCATGGTTTTGTTAAAAAAGAGAAAAGAGGGTTGGGCAGCACCTGTGTTGAAGGAGAATGTGTATTTCTGAAATTCTCCAAAGTCTAAAGTTGTGAATAGACCTTGAAAAATTCTTATAGTCTTGTCAAGTAACCAATGGATGTGTTTTGACAAAGGTGTCAAGGTTTTGCTGGTTACAATGACCCAGTTAGCCCCTGACGCAACTACACCATCTGGACCAAAAATCCTTCTCGATTAAGAGCCATTCCAAAGTTTTACTTCATTCTGACGTAATAATTATTTTTTGAATGCAATATATGCATATATAAATAATAAAAAAGTCATATTATTTATTATTTGTTCTGCCAGAACTTATCTTAAAAGTATAAAATGGACAATAAAGGATCAGTGAAAAAACTTGACTCAAAATGTACTCCAAAAATGTATGTATACATTCAATTCACTGCAATTTCCAGCTGAAATGAACACATTTCGGGGAGTAAAACACAATTCCTTTTCACACAAATTATTATTACATAGGCAAATTATTGATTAATAAAGACTTATTTTTGTGTGGTTCCACAATACTATGTGATGACTGCAAAAAAATGTACTAGAGTACGTGATTTGTAAACTAATAGACTGAGACATTTGCATTACATAACCTGTTCCATATTTATGGCTTTTTTGACATAGTAAACTTGCTCGGTAGCTCACCTTGTACAGCTTTTTAGTGCCACTTGCTGGATATTTCATTACCAAACTGCGGTGATACAAACAACCTTAACTAATATCCTTTTGCAGAAATGTCACCATAGGCCTGTTTTTTCAATGAGGCTGGGTTAGATGCTTTTCCGTGTCTGATGTCTTTGATGTCACAAAATGTGATGTCACATTCTTGTTGTGTCATCAATCAATCAGTTCATGAGTTTTTCCCCTTTTTAGTCTGCTCTCACAATGAAAAAAAAAATGTCATGTCTCTTTCATGTCTCCCCAAAGAGTGCATTTTAAAACATTTCCCCCCCTTTTCTTCACTTCTAATCCCCATTAACATCATCTACTAAGTGGTTTGTAGGAAAGGAATAAGAAATGTCAGAAAACATTTAGAATAATCTACGTTTTCAGATGTAGGTAAATTAAATAAAATTGTGTTTCATTTTAGTGCTTCAACTGGTACAGAGAAAGAGTGAATTCTAAACATCAATCACAAAATAAAAAAACAAACAAAAAAAAAAAACAAGGAACTGACTGTGAAGTCGTAGTAAATGCTTCTGCTCTGTGTGAGATCGGCTGATGGTCAGGAGGCTGAAGTTATGAAATGGGTGTGAATATAGGCCTTCTCTGACTGTGCTGAACAATACATCTGTTGCCTCATCAGTATAACAAAGCCATTAGGAGACCGTAAGATCTGTGAATCAGAAGCAACTGGGTTCAAGGCCGCGAGTCCCAGTGTTTCCGTTTCTCTCCAACTGCTCCTTAACTTTGATGGTGTTTGGGCCTTTTGGGGGTAAGACATGAATCCCTCTGGCGTCTGGGTCTGATCTCTACACACCTATCTCTCAGGACTGAAGCCAGGCTTTTCCTAGACACAAGATTAAAGAGATTACACTTTTACAGCATTCTAGATACCAACACACTTTACCTTTCTTCCACTCGCACTCTTTACTTTCCAAAAGACCTAACTGTATGTCTTTCCTAACCCAGACTGTGAGAATCGGTGACTTCTCTCACCTCCTCCGTCTTCCCGAGGGAAGGATGCTCCTGTTTTTCTCTTCTGAGTTGGAGGCAGGGTCATTTGTGGAGATGAAATAAAAAAAAATGTGCAAGAAATAATTCTTATGTGGAGAGAATACATGTTTCCTTAATGTGTTCAAGGGATTCTAGCATTACCAGTCATGTTACATATTATTGCATTGATAATGAAGTGCGAGAGTCTAGATTTTCGCTGTTTGGGGAATAGTACACTGTTTGCTCAACCCCAAAGCAGCGGTAGGTTTTGACACTTGAGCAGTAAAGTTTAATAAAACAGCTAAAATTGGAAAGTACGGTAGGAGAGATGGGGTGTAATGGTCAGTGGTGAGTATCTCAGGGGGGATTTGATGAAACACTTAACAGAGAACTGCAAACTGAACAAAGCGTCAACACGAGCCGAAATCAAGAGAAGAGGCGGGGTGATTCCTTTGAGTATAATGCTGGCATTAACCATATGGGGAATGATCATTGTGTTTGTCAACTATTTGTTATGGAACTAAGTTGATGGGAGGTAACCTTGCCATCCTGGGAAAAGGACGGCGAGAGGAGAAAACAGCCCTTAACAGAAATGATGCTGGTCTATTTAGAGTGCAGGGCCTCGGTTTACAATGACTTTATATTTCACAAACAGGACACAGTTCTCCTAGTGCAAGGGACCTTTGGAAAGTTTTGTTTCGGTTCTTCTGTATTTGGTTATTAAAGGGATAGTTTACCCAAAAATAAAAATTCTGTTAGCTTAAAAGGGAGGATTACCAGTTAGGCAATTTTATGCGCTTTTATATTACTTTAATGTTAAAACATGAATGCATGTGATTCTGTAATTTTGAAGCAATAAATACAAGATAAACATAATAAAAAACATAGCATCACAAAATATGTAGATGAACATAGAACACAAGATAACAGATACAACAAAATATCTAACATGAAAACATCTAGGTTGGTGTCAATAAATGGCAAAAAAAAAATAAAAAAATAAGTTGAAGCAACAACTGTAAATCAGAAAATGCCTTCAAAGAATAAGGCCTAAAAAACAATCAATCTAAAAATTGTCAACCTCCAGAGGTCAAACTAGATATTACAGTACATTACAACCCTATTACCAAACTTTGGGATGTCATTAAACTTGTTTAATACTAAATAAACATCAAACTTAAAAATAAAATAAAATGTATGTATGCATGTATGATTTATTTATTTATTGTCATTTCAGAACTTAACATCAGTTGGCATAACTTACTTTCATTATTATATGGAAAAGGCATTTATTTTATAAATAAAATAAAATAAATAAAAAATAAGTAAATAAAATAAAAGTATGTATGTATGCATTTATTTATTCATTTATTGTCATTTCAGAACCTGACATCAGTTGGCATCGTTTATTTTCATTATTATGGAAAATACATTTATTTTATAAATAAAATATTTTTTTGTGCTTTTATTTTTTTTTATTTCAGTGATTGACAGGCCCAGTTGGCATTTACTTTTATTATTATATGAAAAGGACATCTTGTGTTCCACAAAATAAAGTCGTACAGGTTTGGAACTACATGAGGGTGAGTCAATAATGACAGATTAAACTATTTCTTTAAATGTGTCATGGTTTACTTGCACTTACAGTATATGTGGGGAACTATGCTTAGCTTTAAAAGAGTTCTGGTACAAACACTCTCTCTCACACACGCAGAGCCTGGCAGCACAGCAGGGTTAGTTCTACTACAAAAGATCACAGAAAGATTCTATTATGGTGGCATTTAGCCTTGTACAGTATGACAAGTTTTTGATTGCTAGGTAAGATAGAGAGGGTAATTGCAGGAGACGAAATGAGAGAGCTCTCCACTGACTGCTATCTAAACGCGCACAGACTGAGGCAGAATGATTTTGTCACAAGGCCCTTTCATTACATTGTGTTTATGTTTGTTTGAATACGCTTTTTAATCAGGTTCTTTTGTGTTTAAATTCGCTCTCAGTATGCAACCTAAGCTAACCAAAATGAGCTCAATCAACACAAATTCAGATTCAACAGCAAGACAGTGACAGCATAGGGTGTTTTTTTATTTTATTTTAATCAGCGAACTAAAAGCTTGACTCTGACTTTCTATGAAGAAAAGCAAGGCAATGTATTATACAGAGTTATTTATACTGGAACAACATTCTGGAATTTCACCTCAGAGACTGTTGTTTTATATATATTATTTCCAGCACATGTTTTAGATGGATATCAACAATCTTCTAAGAAAACTGATAAACCTTCATGGTTTTGTTATAGTGCTTGATAAGACTTAGATTAAACCTCACAATTTTGCTCCAAGTAAAATACTAATGTAATAAAATTAAGATCTGCTTCTGTTTTTTAAGCTAACACAATCAAAGCGCATATCCATCTTTATGCATTAAAATGTCATGCTTTAGTATTTTGGTTTCACACTTCCCTGTTTTTAATCAGAAGGAATTGCATCAAAATTGCACTGTATTATGGGGGGGGGGGGGGGGGGGCAGTTTGCCCGTGGAATTCTGCCACATTGGGAATAGGTCAGTGTGATAGTTTTCACCTGAGCGCTGAGGGAGATTTGAATTCATGACCTTTGGGAAATTGCTCATCAGTCTGTGGGATGCAAAATGTATTTAATACACAGCATGTACGATGGCCAAGTCGACATTTCATCACCTAAAAGTTAAATGACAGTCAGATTAACAAAGGTTGCAAGATGTAAAATAAAGCTGTCTAATTTTCCCAGATTTAACTCAGAAGTTAAAAAAGGTTGTGCAGTCTTCTCATGTAACGTTTTTTAATATATTTAAGGCTCAATAAAATCTTAATAGTAAAGTTTAATATATCTTCAATATGAATCTACATTTTAAAACAAAATATGGTTAAGAAATTACATTTTAAATATCTAAATCTAATCTTCCGTTAGTTAATGCAATGGCAAAAAAGTTGAAGCAACAAATTGGAATTCTGAAAATATTGAATAGGGCCTAAAACACACACACTCACTTGTTTTTTTATGGTTTATGGGGGACTCTCCATAGGCAACATTATTTTTATAATCGCCCTACACAAACCCTATACACCTAAACCTATCCCTCACAGGAAACTTTGTGCAGTTTTAGATTTTCAAAAA
This sequence comes from Aspiorhynchus laticeps, assembly GCA_023376895.1. NCBI lineage: Eukaryota > Metazoa > Chordata > Actinopteri > Cypriniformes > Cyprinidae > Aspiorhynchus > Aspiorhynchus laticeps. The sequence continues at coordinate 35,976 of JALXFT010002756.1, read as the reverse complement.
AACACAATTTAGTATGCTTTTTAAGCCTTTTGAATTATGGGGACACCCAAAGTGTCCTCATATCACCTTCACATTATAATTCCTGTCATACCCCTATCATTAAACAAATGTGTCCTCATAAGCCACATTAACATGCACACACAAACACACACACACACAAGCTTATATGAGCAATATGAGCATTTTTTTCTTTGTTCACGATTTTTGTAACCCTGTTACAAAACTTCATTAAACTATTATAACAAACAGCAACATTTTAACTAAAAACAGTAAAACAAAACAAAACAAAACAAAACAAAATAACCCCACATAATATATTAGCCATTTGAAAACTGCAGTATGAAAGTGCATGAAAATGAAACAAAATCTGGTGTTATGACCCCACTTGAAATTTTAGTCGTTGTGCCTATAGGTGTTTTGTAGGTGTGTGTATATATATGCTACATGCTGGTGTAAATACCAGTGCCTTGAGTCAAACACAAATGGATGCTGCAGCTTCCTCTCCCAAAGAGAACAGCTATATGAAGAATGTTTAAAACTGCAGAATAATCAGATAAACTAGACATCTCCTCCAACACTAAAAGCATATCATACTTGTTATATTTTTTGCAATGTTCTCATTCAAAACTAAAAATATCACATGGACACTGGTGCTGCTATTTATTTCGATTTGCAGAAATGCATTTCTCCACCCGCTTTTGTTTGTCTGTGTGTTCAAGCGTGAAAGCAGGTAGTAGCTTTATCCTTTATCACGGGGGTATTAATCGGTTGAAGTCTAGCATGAAGAGCTTATCTCTTTCCAATGAATGAAGTTTCTTCACAAATTTTATAATTAGGAGCTAATTTATTTTTTCCTTGTTATAGTGCTGCTCTGCTTCAGTGAGATTCAAACTCACAGCCCTCAAGAATTTAGTGTACTCCAGCCAATGAGCCAATAGTTTGGGTCGCACACTAAATGCAATTCAATTTTTAGTAGAGCCCAATCTACCATGACGACCCACATGGTGTTATTAACAAAATGGCTTTCCTTCATTACTATAAAATGTACAGTTGTAGCTTAATACAATACAGCATTATATTGCAATTTCAAACACACACACACACACACACACACACACACACACACACACACACACCAGCAGTAATGCAATTTAAGTATATATACAGTATATATATACTCCAACCTGTTTTCAAAACTACCGCTGTCTTAGGTTAACTACAGGAAACCTGTACTTGTGGTAAGTACATGACGAAATAGGGAAATCCAGCTCAGTGTGAACTGACACTGGGCTGACCCATGATCATAGACAAACATTTTGGGTGTGTTATCAAGTGCATCGTTCTGTATCTGCAGTGAGATTCACTCTTGTGGCTCTTTACTACCCCCTCGGTCTCAGTCAGTCCCCCGGGCTCTTCAGCTGCGATGTATCCAGACTGCCTGAACACACATTAGGACTGAATGGATATGCATGAATGAGCACATACACAAACAAACACGTGTGTCCGTCCACATACACAAATGGAAAATATACTTTTCTAATGTCTTTATATAGAAGAATGAGGACAGGTGCTCATGTAGGGCTGTATATATAGGGCCGTACCCACCATTGATGTCTCCGAGGTCTGGACCTCTGTATTTATTCCAAGGTGTATAGTAAAAGTTGTGAAATAATTGCCAAATAGCTGTATTGTATAGCTGTATTTCAAAGTAGGCTTCTGTTTACAGAAGCAGAGCGTGAATTTCACAACAACGCTCTAGTTTTAATGGTCAAAAAGGATATGTAAATAGCTAAACGTTTAATATTTGACATCTGTGTTACGATAGCAATGTTAAACAACCAAAAGTAAAACTTAGTTACACGTTCTTGATCAGTAAATTGACTTGTCATTCTCAGACTTACTCTAGAACACGGTAAAACAAGGATTGATCAAATGAATTACTTTACAACACAACAGCCATGTATATATTGATTACTGCATATTGGATCTTACGAACACTTACTGTAAATGAGTATTACTGCACTGTAATTGTTCATTGTCTAAACTAAAAAAAGACAATATAGGTCAGACAAGAAAAAAGAAAAGAAACATAGACCCTGAAGAATCATTAGGCATTATTCACACCATCAAATGAACAATTGCTGCCAGACCAGCAGGTGCCCTAAGCAATGTGAAAAGTTCACCGGTTGCTGATTGGCTGAAAACGATCAAGAAGATTCGCTGTCACAGACTGAAGCCTCTCCTTATGTTAATGTTATTACAAACACCATCAGACCATAATGGGTTCATTCTACTCATGAGCTCCTGTGGATTATCCTATTCTGAGGCATCTGTCCACTTGTGTTTCTCAGACAGGTTGAGCACCTCGCCATCAACAGCAGTGTATTAGCGAAACTCCAACGCTAGCTCTGAATTGAGACCAGATGTGCCTCTACAGCCTGACATTGATGTATGCGTAGAAGCAGAGCGATTGATCTAAATGTATTTATGATGTTACAAATCAGACTATTTTCTTCAGGTTCAAATGGAAGTCAGTCTATCAGTATGTCAGCTGGAATATTTATATTTTGCACTCCCGCAATGTCACTGAGCACTATAAATCATAATGATGTTTACCTCTTCTAAGGAGAATGACAAGCAAAGTCATTGCCAGTGCGCTGTTTATCTGTGATTCCCAATGCCATTGGATAAATCTGTCTTGGGATATTTGCATTGCAAATAGGAGTAAGTGGTTTAGGAAGGTTCCTATGCCGCGAATATCAAATCTGGAGCAGATCTCACCGGTAGGAGGGGTACGGAGAGGTTTGGTCTCACCCCAACACACTGTTAAGAATACCAATGAACACTGCTTTTGCTGTCAAAGGTCACACATATCAAACACAGTGGTGGACGAAGTACACAAATCAAGTACTTGAGTAAAAGTTAGGGATGCAACGATACCATTTTTTCAGATCCGATCCGATCCGATCCAGAAAATTCTGAGTATCGCCGATTCCGATCCGATCCGATCCTAGCGCAGTTTTTTTTTTTTTTTTTTTTTTTTTAATCAATGTAGAGTTTCTATACTTCTGTGTCACTCTTTTGTGTATTAAACACAATCTACTAGACAACTTCATTTTAATGAAAAATAACATATATATAGGGGCTGTTTAAACCTGGTCACTTCATGCATTTTGTAATATAAATCCGATCGCTCAAAACACTTCAGGAGGTCTGGGCCGCATTCCAGACGAAACTGGACAAGTGTAAATGCATCTGATTGTTGAAACCACATGTGAATTTTACTCCTCCCAAAATGTAAAAATAATAAACGTGTGAGACCGTGTTATAGGCTATACGACATTTTAGTCAGATATGACTGCGCTAATGCAACAAGCCTCACCGCGGATGAGTAGCTGAGCATCTCTTCAGCAAGCAGACGCGCAAACTGCCGTGAATGAAACTGAAAGAAAGTTGCAGACGCTCAACACAATCATCTTCATTAAAAGTATAAGACAAGCTTATCTCTCCAGAGCTGATGCTGCGCGCGCTCCTATTGCGGTCCTTGATCTGGAAATGAGCTGATAATTAATAAAATGCAGCGCTTTGATTTCGTTGACGTGAACTTCGTTAAATTTATATACAGTGCGGGAATTGAAGATCAGATTTATATCCATTTTGTGAAGATTTATGTGGCCAAGTGTAAATGGAAACATTTTAACAAATCAGATAGATATCCGATCAGAGAAAACACATGACATGCAGGTGTAAACAGACCCATTCATAATCTATGACAAAAATAATATTATAAACTAGGTTAGTGGATAATTTAGCAGCAAAAGTTATTCTAGAAAAATCATGATTGCACAATTTTATAAAATCTAAACATTTAGTGAAATAACATTATTTAGTGGGGAACAAATAAAAGTGAATATGTGAAGGACTAAATCTGGTAAAATGTTACACATTGCTCTTTGCATTGTTGTAAAATACATTAATGAAAATAAGTAAATGTATTTATTTATAAATATAAACTACAAAATTAAAAGACATTTCTTTTAAATATATAGCACAGTAATGAAGGCAGCAACATATGATAGAGGAGTCCTGCCTCCATTACTGTGCTATACATTAGATTATTAATAGCCTTGATAGGACAGTACAAGAAACGCTATAAATAATATTTAATTGCGCAAAAGTATTATAATACGAAAAGCTCCAATAGATAGCGGTATAAAGCTCTTATGCGCATCCCGTGCGCAGAATGATGCGCTTGAAGCAGCACGGAGTCACAGCGCGCAGCTCCGGTCAGAGAAGTTCAAAGCACAAAGGAAAGAGATATTGATAAGTAGCTTATTAAATCTGCGCGATAGTTTATTGAGCCTTTTTTTTTAACGGTTTTAAATCTCAGTTATTGAGCGCTCTTGAAGAGAGTTTTGTTGTTTTGACTGTAGTAACCGAACGCAACACGCAGTTTGAACGCTGAACGGAGGATGACAGACAGACGCAGCGGAGAGAAGAGTTTACCTGAACTTGAATTTAACGACTTAAATATTAATCTGTAACGTTACCTCACATTAAACTATGAAACGGCTTCAGAACACTTGGACTTTGACTTTATGGTGCTTTATAATGCTTTTGTGCTTTCGTGGGGCTTAACAATAACACAGAATAGTATACACACAATATCGGATTTGGATCGGTCTGGTCTCACCGATACCCGATCCGCGGAAAATGACCGGATCGGAGCCGATACCGATCCTGAGTATCGGATCGATGCATCCCTAGTAAAAGTACAGATACGTATTATAAAATATTACTCCAGTAAAAGTAAAAGTACTGTTTTTTTTCAATTTTACTCTAGTAAAAGTACAAAAGTACTAGATTTTTTATGTACTTAAGTAAAAAAGTACTGATAGATAGATTTATTTTCCAATTTTATATAGACTACTTTATTTAATTTTATATTAGCACATATTTTTATAATCCTACTGCCCAAAATACCTGGGATTTTCCCAAAATAACCACTATATGGAGTCAAGATATATATTTTGTTGTTGATATGGACTACGTTGACGAGAGTGATGTAGTAATGTTCACTGTGAAGCTTACACTGAGATAAGAAAGTGTTTTAAAGCTTGTTGTTTTGCAGAACGTCACAGTTATATATGACATGAGAATTAGGCCTGAAGTTAGGAAGAACATTTTAAGGAAAATATAATTATATTTTCATAATGATGTTTTTCTTCTCAAACCTTGTCTGTGGTGTAAAACACCCCTGGCCAAATGCCCCCAGAGGGCATCACTTCCCACTTTGATAATTACTGTAGTTATGTTCTGAACATCACATGCTTTCTTTTTACCTCAGATGTAATCTCTCTAGGTGGTTGAATAAAAATATTTGGACTTTATATCTAAAAATTTCCTCAACTTAGCACCAGCAAGCTTGTTAGCTAGACAGGGTACAGGGTAGACATCAGGTAACAATATTTACTTATTTTCAGTATGGTTATGAATAAACATTCATATCTGTCTACTCGGCTAGTTGATCTAAACAATATAAAAAATTATACTGTTGATAAACAATATAAAAACAGACATCACATAGGCCTAAATGCGTAGCATTTTAATAAAACTGCTAACGTTACAGCAGCGGGGAATATGAACGTGCATGAGTTATTTTATTTAATCTGTGTTATTTTAATGTTTAGTTTTTTGACCTAAAACATAGAGACAGTGACATTGATCTGTCTGCATTCAAGCATTTCAGTGGGCTTAAATAGATCACCCTTTACAGTAGATTTAGTTCACAAACAACTGACAGTTTTGAGCTAAATATGATTTTCAGTTACAATAATTAATCCTAAAATTCGACATTAGTAACTTACTTTTCGCAGCATCAGTCGCGCGCGCGCTCACATGATCTCCCGGTTCTTTACTTGTGAGTTCAGTTCACTGAAGACTCGCTCTAAACGGATCATTTGAATCAGTGAGTTTTCGACTCAAGAACAGCTGCAATCGGATCATTCCAATTCGTGAATGAATCGTTTGTTGCGATTTGCGAACCGATTTAACAGGTTCATTGAAAAGAATCAGTTTGTCCATGAATCAGACACCGCTTCTGCGTCTCGGAGCACGTGATGTATTATAAGGAGTAACGATATGTTTTATGAAATGTAGTGAAGTAAAAAGTACGATCTTATGCTTTGGAATGTAGTGAAGTAAAAGTAAAAGTTACTCAAAATAAAACTACTCCAGTAAAGTACAGATACTTGAAAAATTTACTTAAGTACAGTAACGAATTACTTTTACTTCGTTACTGACCACCACTGATCAAACAATATCCCTGTCTGTGAATGAGCACATGCGTGAGTGTGGAAATCCATCCATGTCTCTGCGGACTTTGGGAAAACCCAGTTAGATACTGAATTTATGTGCATAACTGATACCAGCTACCCTCTGTGTGATCTTTAATTCAGTTACTGATGGAATGTGACCTGTGGCAGTGAAGAGCAGCCTGCTGTTTTGAGAACTTTTGAGTAAGACCTTGGAAAAAACGTTCTATCAAAAGTTTAGCTCAGCGATTACAGGAGCAAAATTTAAGAGTTTTGAAGAATAACCAGATTAATTGACTGATTTCTTTAGTTTAGAATTTTACAAACTGGCAAAAGAGAGGTCAGAATTTTGTTACTTTCGACAGTAGCACACAAAATGATCTCAGTCATGTATATTCTTCAATTTAAATTCTTAATCACATGTTGACAATTACACTTGCAAGTAGTTCACAGTAGCTAAATATTTGGGAATGTTAGTTTATGTTACCAAAAAAAAAAAAATTGAATGTTAAGAATGGGTTAGCCATGGGTCTTGATGTGCAGTGAAGCCATTATCTGTTTATGTATCTCTTCCAGTGACAAAAAAATGTTTGTATCTGTTCTGATAAAACAGTAAATACATCCAAACTAAGTGAAAAGTCTATTATTAGATGTAATTCAATTTTCAAATTAATAATTTAGCAATGATGCAGTAAATTGAGCAAAAGTAACAGCAAAGACATTTATAATGTTATAAGAGTTTTCAAGATTTCAATAAATACTTTTCTTTTTAACTTTCTATTCATCAATCATCAATCCTGAAAAAGTATAATGGTTTCCACAAAATATTAAGCAGCACTATTTTCTTTTCTTTTTTGTTATCAACAGTTTTTTATTTTTATTTTTTTCACACATAACACAACATAACATCCAAAATATAACAAAACAAAACAACAGACACATACTCAACATCTCAAGGTCCAATCAAAAGGGAGGGAGAGAGAGAAGGACAATAAAAACACAAAAGTCACTCCTTTATATAATCACGTATGTCCAACAAAAAACACTGCCAAGCATCAATGGTCGAAGGCCTGGCCCCACCAACTCGCGCCGTTGTACATTCACATGACACTATTTGCAGGAGGCTACGGATCCAATATGTTTTTCTACACATGTGTGGTGTAAACCAGTTCTGTATTATTGTCTTCTTCACAGCTGTAAAACCAGCAAACAACATTCTCTTTTGCATTGAATTAATACAGAGACCAGAATCATCATTAAGAAGACACAAACTTGGGTTAACAGACCAATCAATTCACAGTAATGATGACAAAACCAGGTTTACATGTGCCCATAGACTGATGATGACAGGACATTCCCAAAACATATGCATAAAAGTGCCCGATGATGTAGTGTTACATATATGGCAGTTCAAATTTGACTGTAGTTTCATTTTAAATCTTTTGTAAGGAGTTATGTATGCTCTATGAATGACTTTGAAGTGAATAAGACGATGAGCCAGATTTTTAGATGTTAGACTGAGATTAGACCACACTCTCTCCCAGTCGACAGATAAATTAAGGTCAGATAATTCCCTATTCCAAATAGTTTTAATAGAAAGAGGTTTTGTAATGCAATCAATAATTGTATTATATATTAAGGAAACAGATGGCCAACCAGCAGATGGTGCAATCCAGTCCCGCATAGGATGAGAGGAAATAGAAGATGCCCACGGAACGCCATACGCTTTGAGAGCAGAACGTAATTGAAGAAAGACAAAATATGCGGATGCTGGTAGACAAAATTTGGTTCTTAATGTCTGAAATGAACAGAGGCCCTGGTTATCATATATATCACCGCACGTGTTTACACCTAAAGAAGACCAAGAGGGTTGGACAAATGGACGATTTCTGCATACAAAATTAAAATTGTGCCATAAAGGTGTACTGTTACAGAATTTGAAGGGTCCTCCTATCCGACGTTCAACCGTTTTCCAGATTTTAATAGAGTTAGCCACAACCGGACCAAATTTATAATTATCCCCTTTTTTCCTGTGCCAGTAAATAAAATATCTTGAAGTCTATTTGGTTTAACCTTGTCAGCTTCAATCACCCTCCATGAAACTGTAGATTGAGGATCAACCCAATTATGAAGAGCCTTAAGCTGGAACGACCAATAATATAATTCAAAATTTGGTACAGCCAGTCCTAAGTTTAATTCTGGGACATTTATCATTCCAGATAAACTTAGAAATGATGGAGTTGATCTCCTTAAAGTATCCTGGAGGGGGAGAAAGTGGTAGCATAGAGAAAAAAAAAATTAAAGCAGCACTATTTTCTTGATAACATAAAATAAAATAAAATAAAATAGCTTCTGAAGCAGCAAATCAGCATATTAGAATGATTCCTGAAGGATCACGCGACACTGAAGACAGGAGTAATGACTGCTGAAAATTCAGCTTTACCATTACAGGAATAAACTACATTTTAAATTGCAATAATATTTCAAAATAATATTGTTTACTATATTTTTTTTATATTAAATTAATACAGCCTTGGCAAATAAAAAAGAAGAAAAAAAAACAAACATCGGAACCATACTGTAATTTGTTTTGTGTTTAAAACAGTTGAACTGGATGGCCACTGGGTTGAACTGGATGTGCCTGCATCAGGACAGCTGCCATTACGAGCCATAGTAGAGCAAGCAGGGCAGATGTGCCATTCTTTGAGGACACTGGCATGTCCCCTGTTCCCATGCCATTTTCCCAAAAGACCAGATTGTCACAGCTCGCTCCTGCCACCTCTGGGGCGCGATGCCATAAATCAGCCCCCTCGCAACCCCCAGGCACACACCCACACCTTCCCACACTGCACCACAGCAAGATAAACGAGGCCCTGTCAGGGCACCAGAAAGGGGTCTAGATGTACTCACTATGAGCCATCACCTTGCCCTGCGACACTAATGTCGAAAGTTTCTCTGTATTTTGTGCCCTTCCGCTTTCCTTTGTTCTCCCGCCAAAACCAGCAAATTACCTGATTCTGAACTGCACTAATCATCTTTAGAAATCCTTTATAATATATTTATATTATAAATGTGTATAGTTATACACATTATTTTGCACCCTAAACCTTTTCACTTCTCAAGGATTTTTAAAAAAAGTGAGTGAAACTGTTAAATAAAAAATGCAAATGAGTTGAACATGGAACCAGAAATCACAAAGAACAGAATGAAACCATTATGACTTCAAATTGTGTAAATACATTAAATAAATGTGGTCATTACATACAGGTGCATCTCAATAAATTAGAATGTCGTGAAAAAGTTAATTTTTTCTTGTAACTTATATTTTAGATTCATTACATGTAAAGTAAAACATTTCAAACGTTTTTTTTTTTGTTTTAATTTTGATGATTAGAGCTTACAGCTCATGAAAGTCAAAAATCAGTATCTCAAAATATTAGAATATTTACATTTGAGTTTCAATAAATGACCATCCATACAGTATAAATTCTGGGTATCTCTTGTTCTTTGAAACCACAATAATAGAGACGACTGCTGACTTGGCAATGATTCAGAAGATGAACATTGACGCCCTCCACAAAGAGGGTAAGTCACAGTGTCACGGTGCACACATGAGGGAGGAACAGGAACACGCAGACGAGGACTTAAACTCAAATAATAGTATTTAATAAGACATCAAGGTAGGACATGGCAGTACAAGGCAAGGCTTACAGACAAGATACACCGGGAAGTAACGAGTAGACCAGACCAAATCAAACTCAAAAGACAGGAACTAAATACACAGGGTAATTAACACAATCACACAAACACAGCTGGAACATACTTAACTCATAATGACATGAAACAAGGACAGGAAACAAACCAAATATGGACACAAGAGGCAGGAACAGATGACACAACAGAACCCTGACATAACTCCCCCCTCCCGGAAGGCCTGTCCCACGCCGTAACAGTTCCACCGGGGAGGGGGGGGGTGGGCACTCTGGAGGCCCCTCAGGACAAACACGGACAGGAACACAGGACGGGGACCTCCAGAGCGGAACAGACAGACAAAGGAGGCCATGGCGGTGCAGGGAGCTCAGGAGGCCATGGCAGGTGGTCCTTGTGGCCGTGGCCTCGGTCCCCTCGGCCCGGCCCCTACAGCCGGAACCCTTTTACCCCCAAAAAAAATTTCCCTGGGGAAGTTAGGGGGTATAAGGATCCCTCCGGGGCTAAACAGACAGGACAGTACATGGATAGCCCTCCAGGGCTAAACACACAGGAACAGGACAGGACAGCCCACAGGAACAGGAAGCCCTCCTGCGCTGGCTTGGAAGCTGAGGCTACCTCTGGGCATGACGAGAAGTCAGGGACCCTCACAGGGTCCCTCAGCAACCGCTTCCACTTCGGCGACAGGGGGGCAGGTGGCTAGAATGGCCTCCATGGCCACAACAAGAGGAGCCGCCTGCCCCAGACAAGTCTCTGTGGACATGACAAGGTAAGTTAAAATGTTCCTGTGGGCACAACAAGACATACACACGGCACTCCTGGCCATGTTGTGGACCGGATACACGGGGCTAGGGAAAGCGGCGGCCAGCGGGCATGAGTCAGCGTCGATCCGGCGGGCTTGAGTCAGCGTCGATCCGGCGGGCATTGAGTCAGAGGCGGGCCGGCGGGCATTGAGTCAGAGGCGGGCCGGCGGGCATTGAGTCAGAGGCGGGCCGGCGGGCATTGAGTCAGCGGCGATCCGGTGGCGTGATCTCCCGCGAACGGCGCACCTGGGGGAGCGGCAACCCGGGAACTAGGCAACCCGCCGGCGGGCTTGGGAGAGCCACCGCCGGCGGTGGATATCTCCCGCGATCGGCGGGCATGAGGGCTCGCGGCCAGCGGACTCGCGGCGATCCGAACTCCCACGCCGTCTTGCAGTGGGCTATGGCGGGATTACGAGAGGCAACTTCCTTGCCGCGGGACAAACAAACAGGAACAAAATAAAAACTTTTCAAAAAACAGAAAACAAAACTAGGTGAATGGGCGCCGCTTACTGTTAGGTCTGGTCTTCTGTCACGGTGCACACACGAGGGAGGAACAGGAACACGCAGACAAGGACTTAAACTCAAATAATAGTATTTAATAAGACAACAAGGTAGGACATGGCAGGACAAGGCAAGGCTTACAGACAAGATACACCGGGAAGTAACGAGTAGACCAAACCAAATCAAACTCAAAAGACAGGAACTAAATACACAGGGTAATTAACACATAATCACACAAACACAGCTGGAACATACTTAACTCGTAATGACATGAAACAAGGACAGGAAACAAACCAAATATGGACACAAGAGGCAGGAACAGATGACACACACAACAGAACCCTGACACACAGAAGGTCATTACTATTCAAAAAACAGTATTGCTGAATAATATTATAATGTAAAATATCTGTTTTCTATTTTATATATTTTAAAACAATTTATTCCTTCACTCTTAAAAATATAGGTGCTTAAAATGTTCTTCACAGCGATGCCATAGAAGAAATGTTTTTGGTTCCACAAAGAACCATTCAGTCTAAGGTTCTTTAAAGAAGCATCTCTTTCTTAACTTTTTATAATCTGAAGAACCTTCTTTCACCACAAATAACCTTTTGTGAAACAGAAAGGTATTCTGATGTTAAAGGTTCTTTATGAAACCATTTAGACAAAATGTTATTTTATGGCATCGTGAAGCACCTTTATTTTTAAGAGTGTTTGATGATAAAGTTGAATTTTCAGCATCATTACACCAATCTTCAGTGCCATGTCCTTCACAAGTCATTCTAATATGCTGATTTTGTTATCAAGAAACTGTTGTTATTATCACTGTTGAAATCAGTTGTGCTGCTTAAATTTATTTTGTGAAAACTGTGACATTTTTAAGTACATTTAAGTATTAAAAACATGAATTCACCTGCTGTTATATGGGCCAATTCACCCTTGAAAGACAAAATGTGATATTAGTGAATTTTTGAACCTGTATGGCATTAATATCTACAGATATTCACAAATCAGTAAGATCACAATAAGAAAGAGTTTAGTACAACTCCAGCAAATGACTGTAGGAGCACAAGAAATAAATTTATTATTTACAAAACTGTGTGTTTGGGGCTGTGTTGCCTTTCCAGTGTGTTTTTCATGGGTCCACTGCTCTGATCTTCCATTACTTGAAACATACAGTATCTATGAAAGTGTAAATGCCCTCTAGTGGCAGAAAAGTGTATCACAAGCAATCACAAGGAGAGACAACAAAAAAGAGCTTAAGGAAGCGAAATGTGAACAACTCATTGCTCCAAAAACTTTTTTATACTCTTGCTTTATTATTGACCTCAAAGCGAGACCATGAGACCATACAGTGGACATTACATTCATATATTTCCATTCTATGCTTCCCCATCCACTTTGACTTCAGGACTCGAAGAGTAACAGAATGTTATGGAGACTTGGCCAAACTCTATGGGGTTGTAGGAGGTGGAGGTGGGGGCCATGTTGCTGCGGCGTATCACGGGGCTGTTAGTTTTAATTAGGCCCTAGGCAAGGGAACACAGAACGACTGCATCAAAGGTCAGATATACATCAATGGCGGCTGTGAAAATGTCGGCCTGCTCTAGTGGGCCTGGCCCGCAGGCCTAGGGGCCAGAGGGAAGTGAGAGTGAACTTCAAAACCAGGAGTCTTTCCACTGCTTAATAAGGACAAGCTGATGCCTACTGGTTTATCACTCTAATGGGGAATACACAGCCTTGCACCACAAATACAGCAGGCAGAGACCAAAAATGTGAGAGAAATGATGAGGTAGAGGAGAAAGAGAGAGAAGAAAAGCAAAAGATGGGACCAAGCTAAGAAAGAGAGATCAGTTGCTGTACGTGTTGGGTGTTTCTCTTACATTCTGTTTTCTCTTCTACAAGCTCTTACTTTACAATCAAGTAGTTCTCTTTCACAATAAACTGTCCTCCCCTCAGCTTATATAATAATGTCTTCACTCTTCTCTGCAGTGATTAACTAGTTTTATAAAATTTTCCAACTTACACTTTATGTTTGTACCCGTTTTTATTTGAACACTATTGATCAATACATAAAGCCACACTGGTCTGCTTTGTGGGCTTCTTTCAAATTTTAAATATTGACACCAGAGCATTTCAAATTTGTAAAGACAAAAATGTTTTTACACAGCAAAAACTGCATTGAGTCTGCATTTTACGGTGGCCCAGTAGTGCACAACACAATGAAATCTCCACAACACAACGAAATCGCCACAACGCATAGGACTAATTTTGTTGTGTTGTTCTAATTTTGCTGTGTTGCGGCTTGTTTCCATTGTGTTGTGCTAATTCCATTGTGGCTTGTTTGTTGCAACTCATTTCCGTTGTGTTACGACTTCTTTCTATTGTGTTGTGGCTTGTTTCCATTGTGTTGTGGAGATTTCGTTGTGTTGTGCACTACTGGGCCACTGTAGAATCTGACATGGCATATATACCACAAACAATGCACGGAAACAATGCAACTTTTTGTCCCTTTTTAATTGTCCACTTTTGCAGTTTGTGCAGTTTCTTTTCCACATCATTTGAATGTGAACGATTTGAAATGCATTACAATCTAATATAATAAAACACACAAAATATAATTTGAGACATTAAATAGTTTTAATAGGAATATAAAAGTATAAACTGAAATAAAATCATGATCAAATTGATTTTCTAATTTCTTCATCTGACCAGATTAATGTGAGGTACAGTACTTTGTTGTCGACTGGTCTACTTATTGTATACATTATCTAAATTAGCATAAAACAAGTTGAATGATGAGGTCAGAACAAAACTGAATTTTATCATCAAATCATTTCAGAACAGAACCAAATCTTAACAGAAAAAATAATCTTAACTTTAGAACAGAAAATAATTTTAACTTCAGAATAGAACAGAATCTTAATTTCAGAACAGAAAAGAATCTTAACTTAAGAATGGAATCCTAACTTTAGAATGGAATCTGAACTTCAGAACAGAACAGAAATTGGTAGACATTTTCTTAATTAACTTAAAACAAGTGGTGAGCGGTGAGTTTTGACATTCTATTGTTGCTTCTCACACCCAACTGAATGATCAGACAGAAAAATAGATGCACTCCGGTTATCATGACAATGACATTGAAGGTGGCACTAATTTGCAAATGATCTTGATAGAATCAAAGTGGCATCATAGCCGACTCTGATGCCAGGGGCTGAGGTGAATAAGCATTCAGTTCCTTTCCTGTATATGACTGACTTACTGTACAGTAAGAGCACATGAAAAAAGAGCACTTTAGAGTTATACAAAAGTGATTATGTGAGGCTTAAACTACTAGGACACCTTCACTCCTCTGCAATTCTTTTTTAGCACTAAATGGCATGTCTTGTCTCTCAGAAATCACCACCTGGTTCCCACTCACTGTGTGTCACTGTAACCGTTTAATCAGCTCACTTGCCTGACATTGCAGTTGTATTTTCCTTCGGGGTCATACTGATGGTAAACACCAGTTTGCTTGCTGTGGCAGCTCTCAAGTGTGAAGCTGGCAGTGTGGTGATGAGCTTCTTGGATAAGATGACAACGTGTAGCCTTGCTATAGGAAACACAGTCCCACGCTGCCAGTTCGACTTGTCCTCCCACCAGCCTCGCAGGCCTGAAAAGTTAATTGATTTGTGCTCCTCCTTTTGCTCCACTTTGCGCGTGAGATGCTTCTATGGATAGACCATGAAAACCGACGAGAGGGGAAAGGAAAAAAAGAGTGGAGGAGGGTAATTGAGAGAGAGAAAAAAGAGAGAGCCTGAGCAACAGTTCAAGGGGCAGAGGATAAACTGCCTCTGATAAAGGAAAAGACAAATAAAGACTCCTTGGCTCTAAATGAGATCAGATCCTAGAGCTCTGTAATGGACTAGTTGAGGTGAGCTGGTCAGTTTATTTCTCTTTCATTCTACAAATATAGACAGCGTACAGCTGTATTTTTTTTTTATTTTCTTTTTTTTTAATAAAAAATGAGATAGACAAAACATAAAATATTAGATTTATTTATTTAGTATTTAAGAAATAGCATAAAAACTCACAAAGTAGTCTATCAATCTATCAATCAATATTGGAATTGGAATATTGGAATACATTGGAATAAATATATTGTGTTGATTTAGTATTGAAAAAAATCTGTTTTATAAATTAAGATGAATAAAATCAATTATTATATTTTTTTATTTTATTTATCTCAATCTATAGAGTAATAGAGCCGACAAATTCCATTAAAATGAATGCCAATTTAATGCATTCAAATAAAAAGTAAATAATAATAATAATTATTATTATTATCAAAATCAATCAATCATGGAGCAACAGGACTGTCGATTTAATGGGGCAATAGGAATGTCATGCTAATTTAGTATTATTAAAAAAATCATAAAAAATGATTGCGCAAAAATATTTTTGTGTGTATGAAGGCAGCCAAGCTGCCAGAGGGTTTACATTATTGAAGATGCGGGTCAGAAAACATTTGGAGTAGCAGAAAGAGACAGAAAAAGACATGTTCTCAATGACAGCGTTATTTCTTTCTGAGGTTGACCTCTGGGCTGCTGACTGTTAAATGTGATACCTGTCCATGTGTGTTCAGTAATCAGAGGCCTGGGGCTCTGTGCCTCATGTGCGTGTCGTTCTCCATCAGTGCACTGGCCCAGGGACATAGCTCAGGCTTCAGGTCCCACGCTACTCTACTGTCACAATGATTTTTTCCCCCCCATCCAGCTCGGCATAACTCGGCCTTCATCACCTGCACACATGGAACACATCGGCGAGCGTCACCAGGAGGAGTGAAGTGACAGCCGCAGCGCTTCCTACTGTAACACTGCCACCAATGTTGTGTTGTACAACAAGTCTTGTGAAATGTCTGCTGGTTAAATTTAAGAACTTGTGTCTTACCATTCTGTATCTTTCGACATGTCCCGAGGCACAGCTGATGATATATTCTGATAGTGCCGAGCACATGAAATAAACATCTCCGAATCTACAGCCGAAATCTGTCTCTCCAAGGTGGTGTTGACAGTTAAGTTAGAAACCCATAAGTATATCTTCCAAATTTCTTTGTGATAGTTTGAAAAATTTTAGGGTGTTGAGATAAGCTAATAACTGAGAAGGACACTATGACAACAGCAATAAAGATTTCTCTTTATGATACTTTTCAATTATATACGTAGCAAACAATTTCAGGCTGACTGAAAAAACACTGTGTCCTTAAGCCACAATGCAATGTTTCTAGCTACAAGCAATTTATCTGTACACACTGAACACAAAACTGCTGATGCAACACAATCACAGCAAATCAGAAGGTATTTGATGTTTAATGCTATGAAGAGCAGGATTCTGGAACAAATAAGATGTCACAGTGGGTGGGGCCTCATCACTAGACTAAGTTCAGAATTGACAATTTGGCAGATTGATGTGAATTTAAATTTAGAATATATCTATTTGTCAAAGTTTGTCTTTGAAAAACTGCTTTTCTTTCAATTTCAGATTGCTATCTCGATTCAAATTCAGGAATTGAATTGGAATCTAAAACAAATTTGAATTCTGAAAATTCAAATCGAAAATTCAAATTGAATTTTAATCCTGATAGGAACACAATATAGGCACAGTTCTGTCATGACAACTCTCAGAGGGTTTAACATGGTAATGTACATGACAATATTGATGTGTTTGGTCTTGGCGGAATAGATCTGCTACGCTGCTGTGGCAGAGCAAGTACCTTGCTACTGCCAATACATCCACAACATGCTGCTGTGAGCATGTAAGAAATACTGCTGCTGCACATATAACATATGTGAAATAACCCCCATATTTAGCATACATGAATCACCCCATAGCAGATCTATACAGGTGGAGCTGGGGAAGGTGGAGGGATTCTGAAGCGCATTGCAACTGATACAGCAAGCACTAGCTGTGTATTTGAATGTCGAGCAGCAAGCTCATTGGCTGCTGATACAGAGAGAACCAATCAGCTGCGCCATGTGATAATGATGTCATATATCAGATTGAGATCTAGAGTTTCATGACAGAACTTTGAATTTAAAACCTACTGCATTTCATATAGGAATCTCCAACTATCCATCTATCCTCCAAATCACTTTTCCTATATAGAGTTGCAGGGATGCTGCAGTCTATACCAGAGTCTTGGGCTGAACTCAGATAAACACCTTGAATGGATGGCCAAAAGCTTACAGCACCTGTTATGTCCAGGCGGTCTGCCATCCATGTACTTAACCATGCCAAACCTTGCTTAGCTTCTGAGATCAGATGAGATTTTGCATGTCCATGGTTGTATGGCTGGCCACATGACATGCTAAAATCTTCTTCTTTTTTTTTTCCTTTTTTTTTTTTGCATGGCTAAAATAGAGTAAGATTCTGCTAGATTTGGTCTGGTACCAAAGATTACTGTTGTAGTTAGACACTGAACTCATTCATGAAACCCCAATGAAAAATTTGCTCCAGATCTCCTAGATAAAATAGCATTAACAAAAGAAAATGTGTTATATTCATCCGACAATTTCCTAAATCTTTCTATCGACTGTCTCAGTACTGTTTAATTAAAGGCTGAGGGTTATCGAACTGTATCTACACAGCAATTACAGATGAACATACAGAGTAAAACACTGATCTAGAGAGAGCTGAAGGTTAAGTCCAGTTAAAGTGCAATGAAAGGGTCTGTGTTGGCTGATTGAAGAGACTGGCAGAGTCGAGTCATGTCTTCTATGAATCAAATCTTTCTGAAATCCTTAATCCCATGAGTGCAATATCTAGAGAATGTATTTTTTCATTTTATCAAGGTTGGGAAGATGGGAATATTGCAGTGTCTGTTATTTCCGCAGTGAGAATGTGTGTGGTATGTGTGTGTGGTGGTTTGGGATGGTGGTGGGGTTAAACGGAAAGAACTGATCCGCCGCTGTGTGCCGGAGCCATGGCTGATTACAGGCGGAGTGAAGTGGAGGCAGGGCTCTGCAGTGTAAGAATGAGGTGGAGACGCGGGAGCCGTGTGTTGCAGTATAGCGCTGACCCCTGCTGCAAAGGTGCACGGAGCTCTGGGGTGAATTACAGTTAGTGGCAGTAGGAGAGGATACGGTTCACAGGGGCCGCTGAGATTGCAGGCGAACATACAAAAGGCTCTGAATATGAGCTCAGTAAATGAACACTACACAGCAGAGATTCGCTTTCCCTTTCATACTCTGTTGCACATGTTCTTAAAGTCTCTACAAGAGATTACATGTGGGATCACATTTATGCACAGATTGCATATGCATGTGTTAGTGGATGAAGTACATGTTTAAAGGGGTAGAACAGATAGAGAGGGAAAAATACTTTATTCTGCAGAACACACAAGAACTGGTTGTGTCCATATAACAAAAGTAATTGAGGCCCAAAACAACATTGAACTCCATTAACTTTATTTAAACAGAATACAATTAAACACTGAATAAGGTAAGTGATACAGGTTTGGAACAACATGAGGGTGAGTAAATCATGTATAATTTCCATTTTTTGGCTGAACTATCATTTACTCTTTTTCTTAACACTGCTTGTTTGGTGTAATATTTTATCAGTAATAACAAGCATTGCTTTTCTAAGCGTTTATTTACCAACAAATACAATTGAAAATCTCTCCCTCGCCTGTGTTGGGAGAAATAGGAGTGTAATTAATGTGTGTAAACATTGTAGGAGTTATTGTTGTATGTGTGAGCTTGATGTTATAGTGAAATCAGTGACAAATAGACTGCAAATAAAGTTTTCCTTCAGCCCACCTGATTTTACGTTTTTAAACTTACTCAAACTAAACAAAATGAAATCCAAGTACTCAATTTTTGTAATCAGAATTTCACTAATTCTATAATGCTTCAGTGGTGGAAAGTAACAAAGTATTTTACTTTGTAACTGTAATATGTAAATTTTTTAGCCACCTGCTCCAAGAGGCGATAACAATGTCGGATTCGCACAAGGTTATTCTATTCAAACTGGTTCAGGAATCGCACGTAACAATTCATTCTCGAATCAGAATGATCCAACTGCAGCTGTTCTTGAGTCAACAACCTACTGATTCAGTGATTCAGTCAAAATGAACCAAGAACTGTGATATTGCTGTTTCAATGTGAGTTCGACTGATGGCATGAAAAATAAGTTGTTAATGTTGTCAAATTTTGGTACTGATTATTGTAAATTAAAATATATTTAGATCCTGGCTGTCAGTTAATGAATTAGCTGTAAAAGGGCAAGCTGTTTAGCCTAAAATGCTTGAATGTGGACATTTGTGTGTCAACCTCTTTATACAAGGCAGGCTATATTTTATACCTTTTGTTGCCACATATGTACACAAATGTTGTTTTTTTCCCTCTTTTTTTTTTTCTACATGGAATATTATTTTTCTTGTTCGCACACTTTAATGATAATAAATAAATAAATATTTTTTTTTTTTCCCAGCCTTTCATTTTTAAATTAAAAAATTCTAATCTATAAAATATATGTATATATATATATTTTTTTATTAAAAAAATCTTGTTTGGTCAAAATACATTTCATATTAATTTATACAACTTGAAATGTTAAGAATGTATTAGAATATGTAGAAATGAACATTAACATAAAATAATAAACGTGTAAACGTGTTCGTAGCTCAATCCTTATTGTAAAGTGTTATCGCTATGGAGTAACACAATATTGTAACACATTTTCTTAAAAGTAACCATCTCTGGACTGCCACTGTGTCCTTGAGAAAGGCACTTGACCCTCTGGATACTCTGGAGGTCTGCGTAAATGCCCTGTTCTTTAAACCCATCTTCTGGTCTGTGTGAGAAGATTGATTGGAGGGTGATGGCAAGATAAAAATACCTAGGTCTGTATAGGATAGGCTAGAAATAAAATTTCTCCAAAAAATGGAAAGCCTTGTTCACATTTTCAAACAATGTTTCAAATTCAGATTCAGTATCTGACGGCTCAAATTAGTTTCTGACGGCACCATGCCGGAGACTGTCAGCGTTCCTCTGAGCACAGCTAACAGGCAGCTCACAGACAGAAGCATCGACAGGATCTCCAGAAGAGGCCAAGGGGTGAGCAAGGGGCTTGGGCCGAGGTGAATGAAAATCTCGTGCTTGGTTTTAAACAGAACAGCGCACACTGCAGCGGTCTGATTGTCCAACAAGCACATGGGCTCGAGTCTCTCTCTCTGAGATTGCATTGTGTCTCCGCCTGTATGGTGGGACATACATTATTCAACACTCCCAGGATGCCTCAATGATGAGTCACAGTGCAAGCACTGGGAAACAGGATGAGAGACCGAGAGATAGCGAGAGAGAGAGGCAGACAGAGGAATGCCCATTTAATTTCTGCTGAATAAAACAGTAGCTTCAACAATACTGTGAGGGCACCAATAGAGTTTTGTTCCTTATTGTGCAGTTGTCTTTGAATCCTTGGCAAAGCGATTTTTTTTTCTTGGCTCAGAAGAGGAGATTGCGCTGTCAAGTTCTCGTGTCTTTTTCAGATGGAACTTCTTGTAACAAAGGAAAATACATATCAATAAATACCAGTTAGAGAAAGAGAGCAAGTTATTTTAGAATATGAGATGACAGGCTGACGTATTCCACATGGTGCTAAGCTGGAACAATAGTTGCACAAATCCTGAGTTATGAGTGAAATAGGCAAGGGCACTGTTCCACTTTAGTTTGCATGAATGTTGCAGTACAGGCCGTGCAGACTGCAAAGTCACTCTGAATGCTATCGGTCTATCATTGTACTGCCTTTTAAATATCTTATGCACATAATGAGAGTCAAGCTAATATCCATCCTTTTCCTCTCCCTTTTAACCTCAATGTCCCTTTTATATAGCTCACTGTGCTTGTGTGAATGTGTGTGGGTCAGGTTTTGCCTACATTATGGGGACTAAATGTTCCCACAAGGATAGTAAAAGCTGAAATTACCTACATTGTGAGGAGCAGCCAACTGTCCCCATGAGGGAAGCGACGTAATAAACATGGGTGGTTGACATTATATACTTTTGGGACGTTGAAATGTCCTATGCGGCGACATGCTATACTCTAACAGCTTAGCACACTTTTTATTATTAATCATGCAATTGAGCATTTTGAACGCATCAGTAAAATTTTGCATTTAAACATAGTATATACACATACTCTTGTACAGTACAGACTGAAACAAACATTGTTAATGTACTGGCAGATTCTAAAACGTTTATATATATATACACATACACACACACACACACACACACACACACACACACACACACACATATACATATATATGTATATACATACACACACACACACACACATATATATATACATATATTTATATATATATACACATATACATATACATACATACATGTACTAGGGCTGGGCGATATATCTCATGCGATATGCATGGGCATCTCGTCAGTAAAGCCGGTTCCTTGATTAGCGGTAAATCTCCATCACCTGTTTTCAAATGGAGCTTAATACACTGAGCCGTAGTTCACTGACAAGCTACGCAATATCGCGTTCAGAATCGCAGATGAATCGCCTTCGATTCTGAACGCGATATTCTATCCTAACATGTACATACTGTACATATACACATACATATATATACACGTGTATAATATATATACAGTGCACAGCATAAATGAGTACACCCCCTCTAATACTTAACAAATTCAGCAAATACTCTTTACTTAGATGACACGTTAGGGTTCTTGGAGATATAATGTTCCAACAAGCCTGCTTGATCAATTACCAAAGAAGAATTTTAAAATTATTCATCAAAATAAGATTTTCTTATCAAAGTGATAAAATGTTGTGTTGGAAAAATGAGTACACCCTCCTGAAAGTTACTAAAAAAAATGTTTAAGGCTATTTTTGATCAACAGGTGAGTATATTTGTCACGAATCCTGGCCATGAACTTCCAGTCACTCACCTCTAGAGGTCACTCACCCACCACATGGACTTTCACACTCCACAGTCAGTCACAGATCACTCAAGGACTACATTTCCCATCATCCACTGCACCCACACAGCTGTTCACCATTATCTCGCTTGCACCTGAAAACAATCTCACAATCACCATCACCCAATCACACACACACTATATAAACCATGGACATTCTCTCACACTCTGCCGAGTAATGTTAGTTTGTCTACATACCAAGCGTTTCCCTAGTATCCTTAGTCTGTCTTCCCGTGTTTGATTCCTGCCCGTGTTGTCTAGTTTTTTCTCTCTGCCTTGCCCTCTGGATTAAGTTTGCCGATCTCCGACCCACGCTTGCCTTGGATTATTCTTGTGTCTTGCCCATGCCATACCTGTTTGCTACTGACCGACCCTGCCTGTATTGACCATGCCTTTAAATAAAAAGCTTGCACTTGGATCCGCATGTCTCACGTCTCGTCAGCTCCGTCACAGAATACTCGGCCCACTAGGATCCAGCAGCTTCTCAGACGGTCATTCAGCAGGTATGGATACAACAAGAATCCTGTTTGCCCTTAAACAAGGTCCTCGATCACTGGAACAACATATTAGAGAGTTTTTAGTGTTCGCTAATTACTCAGATTTACCGGACATTACTTTGATCGAGATTTTTTGCGATGGCATAAATCAACCCTGGAGATCTGAGTTTAGACGCGAGGGTACGCGTGCTTCACTAGCTCAGTTTTTGGACTATGCCCTACTGACTGTTGGTTCAACGTTCACTGTGGGAGTCGCGGAAGAACGAGACACCGCACCCAATTGTGTGAACACAGCCACGCTAGAGCACGCTCACAAAATGGCGGCAACAACAACACCCCGTAGCGTCATTGCTGCCAATCACAAGCCAAGTCAAGTCACCGCTGCTGTTAAAGAGTCAAGTCAAGTCATCGCTGCTGTTAAAGAGTCAAGTCAAGTCACCGCTGCTGTTAAAGAGTCAAGTCAAGTCACCGCTGCTGTTAAAGAGTCAAGTCAAGTCACCGCTGCTGTTAAAGAGTCAAGTCAAATCACCGCTGCTGTTAAAGAGTCAAGTCAAGTCACCGCTGCTGTTAAAGAGTCAAGTCAAGTCACCGCTGATATTAAAAAGCCAAGTCAAGTCACAGCCTATGTTAAAAGGTCAAGTCAAGCTACAGTGGATCGTCACAAGTCAAACCAAAGCACAGTTGATCGTCACAAGTCAAGCCAAGCCACAGTTGATCGTCACAAGTCAAGCCAAGCCACAGTTGATCGTCACAAGTCAAACCAAAGCACAGTTGATCATCACAAGTCAAACCAGGCCACCAGTGATCTCCGTGAGTCAAGCCAAGCCACAGTTGATCGTCACAAGTCAAGCCAAGCCACAGTTGATCGTCACAAGTCAAGCCAAGCCACAGTTGATCGTCACAAGTCAAGCCAAGCCACAGTTGATCGTCACAAGTCAAGCCAAGCCACAGTTGATCGTCACAAGTCAAGCCAAGCCATAGTCGATCGTCACAAGTCAAGCCAAGCCACAGTTGATCGTCACAAGTCAAGCCAAGCCACAGTTGATCGTCACGAGTCAAGCCAAAGCACAGTTGATCATCACAAGTCAAGCCAAGCCACCTGTGATCTCCGTGAGTCAAGCCAAGCCACAATTGATCGTCACGAGTCACACCACGTCTCAGCTCTCCAGCCAGAGTCACACCACGTCTCAGCTCTCCAGCCAGAGTCACACCAAGCCACTGTGGATCGTCATGAACTCACCCAGCTCACAGCTGACCAGCCAGAGCCACATCACGCCTCAGCTCAACAGCCAGATCCACAACACACCTCAGATCATCAGCCAGAGTCACACCACGTCACATCTGACCAGCCAGAGTCAGGCCACGTCGCAGCTGACCAGCCAGAGTCAGTCCACGTCGCAGCTGACCAGCCAGAGTCAGTCCACGTCGCAGCTGACCAGCCAGAGTCAGTCCACGTCGCAGCTGACCAGCCAGAGTCAGTCCACGTCGCAGCTGACCAGCCAGAGTCAGTCCACGTCACCGCTGACCAGCCAGAGTCAGTCCACGTCACCGCTGACCAGCCAGAGTGAGTCCACGTCACCGCTGACCAGCCAGAGTCACGCCACGTCACAGCTGATCAGCCAGAACCTCTTCACGTCTCAGCTCCTCAGCCAGAACCTATTCCACCCAGAGACTCAAGGTCAGTCCTTCAAGTTCTCCGGTTGATATCCAACGTGAGGGATGCACAGCTGGTGTCTGTACGCACTGCTGGTATCCCCAAATCCACTCACTCTGACCCCCCTGTGCATGAACTGATTACCCTGTCTGAAGCGCTTCCCAGGGTGGGGATTGCACTATGTTGCATTTGGGCCACATACACCACCACGTTACTGCCCCAGGGGAAGGCATCTGCCGCAGAACCTCCCCAAGCGGTGGTGCTCGCCTCAGTCCCTTGCAAGGTGGTGACGCCCAGCAATATACTCTCACCCGGTGATGGTACCACCGTAGAACCTCCAGAGGTGGCGGCGTTAGCTGCAGACCCTCCAGAGGTGTCGGTGGTATCCTCCTATGAGCTCTCACCCTGTCCTGTCACGGCTATGGAGGCCGTCTTTGAACTCTCACCCTGTCCTGTCACGGCTAAGAAGGCCGTCTGTGAGCTCTCATCCTGTCCTGTCACGGCTATGGAGGCCGTCTGTGAACTCTTGCCCTGTCCTGTCACGGCTATGGAGGCCGTCTTTGAACTCTCATCCTGTCCTGTCACGGCTAAGAAGGCCGTCTGTGAGCTCTCATCCTGTCCTGTCACGGCTATGGAGGCCGTCTGTGAGCTCTCATCCTGTCCTGTCACGGCTATGGTGGCCGTCTACGAACTCTCGCCCTGTCCTGTCCCGGCCACGGAGGCCGTCTGTGAACTCTCGCCCTGTCCTGTCCCGGCCACGGAGGCCGTCTATGAACTCTCGCCCTGTCCTGTCCCGGCCACGGAGGCCGTCTATGAACTCACGCCCTGTCCTACCCCGGCCATGGAGGCCGTCTATGAACTTTCGCCCTGTCCTGACACGGCTAAGGAGGCCGTCGGTGATTCCCTGTCCGGCCCTGTCATGGCTACGGAGGCCGTCTGGGATTTCCTGTCCTGCCCTGGCACGGCCCCTGAGATCGGGAGGCCTTTCCCTGTGTTGTCTGTCTCTGTTCTCTCAGTGTTGTCTGTCTCTGCTCTCCCTGTGTTGTTTGTCCTTGTTCTCCTCTACTTCCAGGTGCTGTCAGGGCTACCTGCCCAGTCTGCTTCCCTGCGGTGGTCTCTGGTCCCGTCTGTTCCGCCCTGGTGGGTTCCGGGTCCATCTGCTCCGCTCTGGTGGGTCCTGGTCCCGTCTGTTCCGCTCTGGTGGGCTCCGGGTCTGTCTGCCCTACCCTGGTGGGTCCCAGGTCCATCTGCTCCGCCCTGGGGGGCTCTGGTTCCGTCTGCTCCGCCCTGGAGGGCTCCAGGTCCGTCTGCTCCGCTCTGGTGGGCTCCAGGTCCGTCCGCTCCTCCATGGCTTCCAGCCCTGCTGCATTCCACAGCCTCGCCACCCGCACATGGACCTGGCCCTCCTTCCCTTCCCCTGTTCCGCCTCCGCTCCACCACCCTCCTGGATTAGATATGTGTGGAGCGTCTGGAAGCCGCTCCTTGGGGGGGGCTATGTCACGAATCCTTGCCATGAACTTCCAGTCACTCACCTCTAGAGGTCACTCACCCACCACATGGACTTTCACACTCCACAGTCAGTCACAGATCACTCAAGGACTACATTTCCCATCATCCACTGCACCCACACAGCTGTTCACCATTATCTCGCTTGCACCTGAAAACAATCTCACAATCACCATCACCCAATCACACACACACACACACTATATAAACCATGGACATTCTCTCACACTCTGCCGAGTAATGTTAGTTTGTCTACATACCAAGCGTTTCCCTAGTATCCTTAGTCTGTCTTCCCGTGTTTGATTCCTGCCCGTGTTGTCTAGTTTTTTCTCTCTGCCTTGCCCTCTGGATTAAGTTTGCCGATCTCCGACCCACGCTTGCCTTGGATTATTCTTGTGTCTTGCCCATGCCATACCTGTTTGCTACTGACCGACCCTGCCTGTATTGACCATGCCTTTAAATAAAAAGCTTGCACTTGGATCCGCATGTCTCACGTCTCGTCAGCTCCGTCACAATATTGAACCAAAACTTTTAAAGACCAGTAATTTCCTGGCAATTAAAAGTGTTACATAGTCCTCTGAATCATACTCAGACTTAATGCTGGCAGCAGTGGAACCAGTTGGGAGAAAACTACTAGGTGACTTATTCCTTAGCATAAGAGGACAATGGTACAAGAGGAATTCCAAATTATTGTTTTAAGTGTCAAAATATAGCAGAAGTAGCACAGACATTCAAAAACAATGGACTTGTGACAAGGCTCCTGAAATAATCAGGTCTTTACTTTAAGTTTTCATTTAGTGATGAGTGAATTTTTGCTAGAAAAAGAGCAGGAGAAATAACATGCAAGTGTCTCAGAGCCGGCAAAAGCTATGAAAAGAGTGACACTTTATCTCACAGAGTATGACGCAGCCTGCAGAAGTGACATGCATGGTTGTTGTCACCACTAGAATTACCCTACTGTAGCCAAAGCAAAATAAACTCATTTAACCTCTTCCAAGGCCCATATCTACAAAATAGAGACTTCTGGGAATCCATACTCTGGTCTCAAGAGACCAAGTCAATCATTTCGGATCCAAAAGCATCCAAAATTTTCTGGTGTTGCTAGAGGAGGAGTACAGTGAGAAGTGTTTGGTACCCACAGTGACATTCAGTGGTAGTAAAGCTCTTGTATAGGGATGAATGAGTGCTGAAGGTATGAGGGAGTTGTGCTTTATCAACGCTGTCATGAATTCACACACTACTGTATAATGGAATACAAAAACTTGAAAAAGAAGATGCTACCCTCCCCTCATTCCCTGCATTATTAGGCATTTTTTTCAGCATGACAATGAAGATATTCATTCTCCCAAGGTGAAAATCCTTCAGTGGACATGTATTTCACTCAGTCTTAACG
This sequence comes from Aspiorhynchus laticeps, assembly GCA_023376895.1. NCBI lineage: Eukaryota > Metazoa > Chordata > Actinopteri > Cypriniformes > Cyprinidae > Aspiorhynchus > Aspiorhynchus laticeps. The sequence continues at coordinate 8,607 of JALXFT010002756.1, read as the reverse complement.
CTCTTGAGCAGCTGTGGGGGATTCTGTTGAGACGAGCTTAGCAAAACTTGCCATTAAAGACCAGAGCATTTAAGGAGGTCGTCCTCCAGGAGTTAAACAGGACAGATGTGACAATTTGTCATGAACTTGTACACTCAATGCCAAGAAGGGTCAGAGCAGTATACTTAAAGTTCTGGAGGATATACTAAGTACTAGAATATTATACATTTGCTGAATTAAATCTAGGGTGTACTCATTTCTACAGTCCTTCATTTAAACTAAATTGGCTAATTTACTTATCTTACAGAAAATGTTGGCATATATTTTGTCGTTTTTATTAAGTATATGTTTAATACATTTCAATTTTGCCATCTTTCCATGAATTATATTTGTGATTATTAAGAAAATACATATTTTATATTTATTCAGAGGGGGTGTACTCACTTATGCTGTGCACTGTATATATATATATATATAATATATATACTGTATATATATATATATACTGTATACATATACTGTATATACATACATACATACACACATATACACATATATATACACACACGCATATATATATATATATATATATATATATATATATATATATATATATATATATATATATATATATATATATACACACGTGCATCTCAAAAAAATTGAATATTGTGAGAAAGATTCATTACATGTAGAGTAAAACATTTCAAAAGTTTTTGAGCTTACAGCTCATGAAAGTCAAAAATCCAGTATGTAAAAATATTAGAATATTTACATTTTAGTTTCATTAAATGACAATCCCTACAGTATAAATTATGGGTATCTCTTGTTCTTTGAAATCACAATAATGGGGAAGACTGCTGACTTGGCAATGATCCAGAAGACAATCATTGACACCCTCCATAAAGAGGGTAAGTCACAGAAGGTCTTTACTGAAAGGGGTGGCTGTTCACAGAGTGCTGTATCAAAGCATATTAAATGCAAAGTTGACTCTAAGGAAGAAATTGGGTAGGAAAAGGTGCACAACCAACAGGGATGACCGCAAGCTTGAGAATACAGTCAAGCAAAGCAAGGAGTGGACTGAAGCTGGAGTCAGTGCATCAAGAGTCACCACACTCAGACGTCTTCAGGAAAAGGGCTACCAAGCCACTTCTTAAACAGAAACAACATCAGAGGCATCTTACCTGGGCTAAGGAGAAAAAAGAACTGGACTGTTGGTCAGTGCTCCAAAGTCCTATTTTCAGATAAAAGTAAATTTTGCATATAATTTGGAAATCAAGGTCTGGAGTCTGGTGGATGACTGGAGAGGCACAGAATCCAAGCTGCTTGAAGTCCAGTGTGAAGTTTCCGAAGTCAGTGATGATTTGGCATGCCGTGACGTCTGCTGGTGTTGGTTCATTGTGTTTTATCAAGTCCAAAGTCAATGCAGCCATCTACCAAGAGATTTTGGAGCACCTTATGCTTCCATCTGCTGACAAGCTTTATGGAGATGCTGATTTCCTTTTCCAGCAGGACTTTAGCACCTGCACACAGTGCCAAAACCACTTCCAAGTGGTTTGCTGACCATGATATTACTGTGATTGGCCAGCCAACATTCCTGACCTAAACCCCATATGGAATCTATGGGATATTTTCAAGAGAAAGATGAGAAACAGTCGATCCAACAATACAGACGAGCTGAAGGCTCAATAGTGCCTCAGCAGTGCCACAGGCTGATCGCTTCCATGCCACACCTCACTGATGCTGGAGTTTGTGCTAAAGGAGCCCCGACCAAGTATTTTGCGCATAAATGAACATACTTTAAAGAACTTGAACTTTTCTGTTAAAGGATTAGTTCACTTTCAAATTAAAATTTCCTGATAATTTACTCACCCCCATGTCATCCAAGATGTTTATATATTTCTTTCTTCAGTCGAAAAGAAATTAAGGTTTTTGATGAAAACATTCCAGGAATCTTCTTCATATAGTGCAGGTCAATGGACTCCAAACGGTTGAAGGTCAAAATTACAGTTTAAGTGCAGCTTCAAAGGGCTATATACGATACCTGACGATGAATAAGGGTCTTATCTAGTGAAACGACTGGTCATTTAAAAAAAAAAAAAAAAAAAAAATGTATATGCTTTATAAACACAAATGCTCGCCTGTTCTGCGATGCGTGTTCGTGACTTAATGATGTTGAAAAGGTCACGCTTGACGTAGGCGAAAGTATCGAGTCAGTGTTTATATGTTGAATGTGTAAAAACTAAGTCAAACACCGTTACAACTCAACGAGTTTACAAGGTAAAACAACGATGTCGGACGATTTTGAACTTGGAGGAGAAGATGAGATGGAGCCTACGTCAAGCGTGACCTTTTCAACGTACGTGACGTCATGAACGCGCATCGCAGAACAGGCGAGCATTTGTGTTTATAAGGAATATACTTTTTTTTTTTTTTTTTTTTAAATGACCGATTCGCTAGATAAGACCCTTATTCATTATCTGGTATCGTTTATAGCCCTTTGAAGCTGCACTTAAACTGTAATTTTGACCTTCAACCGTTTGGAGTCCATTGAACTGCACTATATGAAGAAGATTCCTGGAATGTTTTCATCAAAACCTTAATTTCTTTTCGACTGAAGAAAGAAATACATAAACAACTTGGATGACATGGGGGTGAGTAAATTATCAGGAAATTTTAATTTGAAAGTGAACTAATCCTTTAAACAAATCCTTTTTTTGATTGATCTTAGGAAATTTTCTAATATTTTGAGATATTGGATTTTTGACTTTCAACTTTTTTGAGATGCACTTGTATGTAAGCAATATCACACACACACACACACACACACACACACACACATATATACAGTGCCGTGAAAAGGTTTTTGCCCCCTTCCTGTTTTTTATTTTTTGCATATTTGTCACACTTAAAAGATTCAGATCATCAAACTAATTTTAATATTACACAAAGATAACCCGAGTAAATACAAAATGCAGTTTTGAAATAATGATTTAATTTATTAAGGGAAAAAAACTGTCCAAACCTGCCTTGCACTACGTGAAAAAGTAATTGCCCCTAAATCTAATAACTGGTTGTGCCACTCTTTGCAGCAACAACTGCAATCAAGCGTTTGCGATAACTGGCAATGAGTCTTTCACATCACTGTGGAGGAATTTTGGTCCACTCTTCTTTGCAAAATTGTTTTAATTCAGCCACATTGGAGGGTTTTCGAGCATGAATGTACTGTTTAAGGTCAAGCCACACCATCTCAATCGAATTTAAGTCCGGACTTTGATTTGGCCACTCCAAAACCTTAATTTTGTTTTTCTTGAGCCATTCAGAGGTGGACTTGCTGGTGTGTTTGGGATCATTGTCCTGCTGCATAACCCAAGTGTGCTTGAGCTTGAGGTCACAAACTGATGGCCGGACATTCTTCTTTTTGGATTTTCTGATAGAGTGCAGAATTCATGGTTCCATCAATTATAGCAAGTCATCCAGGTCCTGATGCTGCAAAGCAGCCCCAGACCATCACACTACCATCACCATGTTTGACTGTTGGTATGATGTATTTTTTAAGAAATGCTGTGTTGGTTTTATGCCAGATGTAATGGGACACACACCTTCCAAAAAGTTCAACTTTTGTCGCATCAGTCCACATAATATTTAAAGCCTTAAAGCAATGCCGACGGCTATTTAAACAAAGAGAACCATCCAGACATTTAAAGAACGAGGCATACAACGTTTAAGATGAGGTTATGTGAGAATTGCTATGCGTCTTGATTAGGATTTTGCCCCAGGGTGACAGGAGCTGTTAAGAAACATAACCATGCATGAATATTGAATAGCAAGTTACTCCTTCCAATCCTCCTTCAGCGTATTTCCTTGTTATATAACAGTGATTATGGAGGGCTGCTGTCTTGATACGGCATCGGAGCAGCCTGAGTATTACACTAATGTTCAGAAGTGACAGCTAGTTTTGTGATCCACTCTAAGTCATTCCGTGCAGCAGGAATCTAGGCACGAAATGGCATTTTTCATGCATCATTGCTTCTGCGACCTCATCTCTCTGTATCCACCCCATAAAAAATAAATAAATAAAACAATTACATTTTGTAAGAGCTGGGTCTGAATAAAATGCGGTTTTCATGTTCCAACCTTGGTGAAATTAAAGGTTTAGTTCAACTAAATCTGAAAATTGTGTCATCATTTAATCACCCTTTTGTCATTCCAAACACATAAGAGAAGGGGCAAGTTGTCACAAGTAAGATTTTGTCACAACTCCAATTACACAAATGTTTATCAGAAGTTTAGTATGTTGGTTAGTTTCAGACAGTTCTAAGCCATCTTATATAAAAAAATACTAAAAACTAACTAAGCTTTTGCTTATTAAATTTAAATGGACTTTAGATGTTTAAAGGCACATTCTATTTTGACTACTTTTTGTAGGCAACACCGTGAGTCATGGACTTAAAGTACATAATTTGAGTTTTAAAATTACATAAATTGAGTTTGTAGCAATAGTTATTTTGAGAATGTTCAATAACTAGGAAGTACTTTAAGGTATGTACTTAAAGTACAGAAACTGAATTTTAAAAATATAGAAATTGAGTTTTAAAAATAAACAAACTCTGAGAAATAGTCACTGTGTGGCAAACAGCACTCTTTCTCCTCTTTTCTTTTCTTTTTTTCAGTCTGTTTTGTTATGGCTTTTTTTTTTAAGTAGGTGCATTTGAAGTCACCTGTTAAAGACACACTCAGCATAGACCCCTACAAAGCTCTCTGCACACCTAAACTCGTTTCCCATTTCTCGCGTAGGGCTGACAACAGCAGAAAAGACAGTTTCAGTCATGTTCTTAATATGAAGCTATTTGGCTCAAGACAATTTCCTTATTGTACCTCTCTGCTCTGCTGCTTTCTCCATCACCTGCTTCACCAATCTGAAATAATAAAAGTGAGCCGGCAACCCTGGGCGACTTTAAGAGTCCCAAAGAAGAAAAGAATGTGAGAGTGTAAAAGTATGCTAGTGTTCCTCATCCACCCACCTCTCTGTCCCCAGATGAAAGAAAGAAAAGCGGTATGAGAGTTTTCTAAATGGATGAAAAAGGATTGGGTATTCCTGATGGGTGCGGGAATAATGGCTTGGCTGGAGGGAGCCAAAAGCTGCAAGATTGTGTCGCATTTATGAAAACCTTCATTAAGTATATGAAAGGTTGTGAAATACTTCACGGGGACTGTAGGCGTCTATTCAGAGAGGGGCACTTTCGCTATTGTGTTTATTGCCAGAGCTGAGCTTAAACTTCTTAATGCTACTTGCAATTCAAATAGCCAACACTTACTTAAATTTTTCTTTGTATGATCAATAAATGCCCCCTCTTGAATGCCATTATTAGCACATTAATCAGTTTAACCGGCTTTATAAAATTGTTGACAGTTTCATAGTACATCGACAATTAATCTGAAACGTGATACGGTTCTGCTGCGTCACCTTTTAGAATACACATTTAGTTCTTCACGGCACATGTAATGCTGCACCATGAGATAAAAGTCTGATGTAATCCTTATGGTCTTAGAAAAAGAAATTCAGGGTACGGAAGCAGATCCCAGAGCTATCAGGCAAAGAATCAAAGCTTTATGAGTAAACAGTGTCAAACCTCAATATTATGATCCACTGGTGGTTTATAAGACAATGCAGCTGGCACAATAGCGTCTCAGGCAAACAACTCCACTCCCCCAAGACTTCCTCACAGATAAACTCAAGGGTTTCTTTACACTGGCTCTTTCTGAGTTACCCAAGAAAGCACGGTTGTGATCTTATTTCATAATTGCATACTCACAACGTCACTGTTACAGCAAGTGCAAAAACTTAATTAAACGCACAAAATATTTTACTTTCTATAATATATTACTTTAATTTCAATATAAGCAGAAACCTTCTGAATTTTAAGTTAATGGTACACATGCATTAAGCAAACTGTAGATGTGTTTTACATGTCATGTTGACAGCAGGCATATTGGATAATATATAAATATACTTCTAATATATGCTTTTAAATACTTAACAAAAAAGGTTATTTTAAAAACTCTGGATAACTGACAAAGTGCCTACTAAACTGTCAATCACCCACTGCACTATAGAAAGTTTTTTAAAAATATGTTTAAAAACATTGTGGTCCAGGATCCATCAGGATAGTTTAGCATGTTCACAACAAATGCAATATGGTCACAAGTATGTATGCATTCATGTACAGTATGTATGTATGTATTTATTTTTTTATTTAATTATTTTATTTTATTTTAAATAGGGAAAATGCATTAATTAACATGAGGACTGATGTCCATCACAAAAATGTCCCAGATTTCACATGTTCCAGCATGATTCCAATGAACATAAATTATACCAACAAAAACAAAACAATAAAATCATTTAATTTCAATTTAATTATAGATTATATGTAATTACCAGAAGTATTTAATTAATTTGAAGAATTATTATAATTGCATTTAATTAAATACACACACAATTGTGGGGACTTTCCATAGACTTCTATTGTTTTTATACTGACCAAACGCCATTTTCTATCCCCTAACCCTAAACCTACCCCTTACAGAAAACCTGTTTGCATTTTTACACTTTCAGATTGTCAGACTTTTGTCCCAGTGTCTTTTGTTTCCACATGCTCCCAGCCTGAGTCCCAATGTGCATACTATCCATCCTAAATTCTATGTGATATTAGTAATTTTCAATACTATTTAGGGCAGATAGGGTGGCTAGTATGCACATTGGGACACAGGGCCAATGTTTCCATGTCCTTATTTGTTTTTTCCTGTTTCCTGTTCTCGTCTAGTTCTCATCATAGTTTATTAGTCCCCAGCCGTGTGTCATTTATCATCTGGTTTACTCCTCGTTTAGTCTAGTACTTAAGCCCTGTGTTTCCCTGTCTTTAGTGTCCGGTATTGTTTGTCTTACCCGTGTGATCCATGTTACTTGATGTTCTCTTCATTAAAAGGAAGGTTGATTGTTCTCTCGACTCCTCGCTCCCAGAGAATTGTGACAGAATACCAGACCGAACAAAAAGTGAGCAGCGCCTTTTTCCCCCCGTTTATTTTCCTGTTATTTAACGTTTTGGTTTTCCTGTTTTTCCACTCTGCGGCAATGGAAACCGCCGCTCGGTTCTCCGCACTGACCCGCTGAGATCTCCCACTGGTGGAGTATGTGTGGGAGTTCTGCGGGCTTGCGGTGTGTACGGCGCTGAACGATGTGATGCTCAACTCGCTATTCTGGCACAGGGCCAACTACCATCGCCCTGTGGACCTCCCAGACACCAAGGGACTATGCTGGATGGAAGGGATCCTCAGGTGTCTGGAGAGTGTCCTGCCCCGATCCAGAACCAGCCCGCCGTCCAGCCCATACGCCATTCCCCAGTCAAGCCCATCCCTTGTTCCGAAGTCAAGCCTGCCGCCGTCCGTGGCTCACTCAAGCCCGCCGCCGACCGCAGCTCTTTCCAGCCCACCGGCCGCCGCAGACTCAAGCCTGCTGGCCCGAATTACCCCAAACCAAAGGAGGAATAGGAGGAGGAAGGGACTGTTCTCAGCCCTCATTCCAGCCCCAGAGCTTGCTCCAGTGTCGGCTCCAGCCCCAGAGTACGCTCCAGTGCCAGCTCCTCGAAAGCACTTTGCTGTGCCGGCTCCTCCAGAGTGCCCTCCAGTGCCAGCTCCTCGTAAGCGCTTCCCTGATCCCCAGTTAAGCCCAGGAAGGGCTCCTGATCCCCAGTTCAGCCCAGGAAGGGCTCTTGATTCCCTGTTGAGCCCAGGGAGGGCTCCTGATTCCCTGATTCCCCGTTGAACGCCACTTAAACCCCATAAGCTCCCCCAAGTATTTTTTTTTGGGGGGGGCAGTATGGCTCCAGCCGTAGAGGCCGGGGCGGGGGCTGGGGGCCAGATCCGCCATGGCCGCCCGAGTTCCCTGACCAGCCATGGCCTCCCGAGCTCCCTGCTCTGCCATGGGTCCCAGAATGGGCGCCGCCCTGGAGGCCATCTGTCCTGTCTCCTTGTCCCTTGAGGCCTCCATGGCCCTGGAGGCCATCTGTCCTGTCTCCTTGTCCCTTGAGGCCTCCACAAAATGTTTATGTGTGTACACTATGTAAAGTATAAACAAAGGTCTGTTGTGTATTCAGTAGCAGAAATCATGCTGAGCGACACTGGTTGAGATCTTCTATACTTATAACACTTTAGTGGCTTTTTTTGTGCTGCTCTAATCATCCATCATGATTCTATGGCACTGTGCCCATTACACGTAAAACATTGGCGGTACGTGGCCAGTGTGTTAACATGCAGCTGGGATAAAGAGTGGGAATCCATAAGGGATCAGGCTTGAGCGCAGTGCAGTGATCTCGTCATTTTCCCTGTAAGTTTGTCAGAGGACGTTTGACCTCCAAGCACGCTATGTTATGCATCATGCGTGTATTTTAGTAAGTTTAATTGCTTCATGCCACAGGAGAGAAGTCTGCTGGTTTGTAGTCATTATAGGAAGAGATTTGCTCAACACCAAACACAGGAGCAACGGCTTGACTTAGTACCACTGCAACACAGTGCAACAAGGTTAAGCTCAGCTTAATAAAACTTTAAGGAGCCATCAATGTTTAGATA